>OX451402.1:592144-770978 GCA_949629135.1 Eremobia ochroleuca | reverse complement strand
AAAAAGAAAAAAGCCTTGTTTGAAGAAGTATGGGATTTATTAAATTCAAGAACCAGACAATCAAATAGAGTTCTGCGATATCACTAATTTGGATCCTGAATCGTCAGATTCTGATTCTATCAGTAGTGATGATGACTCGGAGTAGATAATTAAGTGCTTTATCCATTATTTAATTCTTTTTAAAATAATTTTAGTTTATATAATTCTTTTTCATTATCTTTTAATTTATAATAATATAAATATAATAATAAGTATTTCCATTAGATCTTTTTTTTTTTACTTTTTTATTGATCATTAAATGTTATATTCAAGATATAATTTTATTGTTACATATATTCAAATTGTTTATATTTTGTTTGCATTTTAATATAATAAAATCTTATATTCAAGATATACTTTTATTTAATGATATATTCAAACAGTTTATAGTTTTTGTTAGCATTTCTATGGTTAGAGTCTTTCTATTCGTCAGCAGCCTTTATTTAAATCTTTATTTTAAATAAGATGTTAGTATACAAATACAAACGTGATCATGTCATCCTCGTAATGCTATCAATACTAACTAATTTATTATTAAGGGGCACAGGCCTACTATCACAGAGATTGAACAGTAAATTATTCAATGAACCATTATAAAAAAATTACCAAGACTTTAGTCCCCAATTTATCTGTCATTGATCTAGACGTGACTTAGGTACTTCATATTACGTTAACCTTTACCTAAGATCGAAACATAGTATAAAAATAAAAATAAAAAAATAAAAATATTTAAGGATTTTTAAAAAATAAATCGCACCAGTGCCCGGGTTAAGTAGTATGCCAAAAAATCCTAAATAAATGGTAGTAAAAACACCTACGAGGAAATAAGGCGCAATCGTGCGATAGCTGAGTTATCGTCGATTTTAATGTCAACTCCATACAACATTTTCAAAAAAAAATTCTTTGTGAGCCGTTTGCAATCTTTTTCCGTAAATTTTATATTTATAAGCATATACTTAGTCTTCCGAAGCACATCCATGCAAAAAAACAGCCATTCAAAAAATTAAATGAAAATGTCTATGAAAGTTCATTTTCGGCCCACTGTGCGCCGTCCCGGGCTTGCATAAGGAAAATTTAATCCTTTGCTTGTAAGATACTAGAGATGTGCACTCAGATATGAATGCAGGTGGTTTAATCTTGGATTACAAAAGTATGTTATTAAACCGAGCTTTAGTTGTAGTTGGTCGGTTTAAGAAGTCTGTCATTATGTCTGTTGATTCTCTTGTTAGTATTTTATGAATATGGAGACAGTCACATTTTGGCCGTCTCATAATCTTTGTTTTTTTAACTTTCTTGCTAAAACTGTGCAGCTATAGAACGTGTAACGTTAAATGCGCAAAACATCACACACCCCATAATTCAATTGACATATTTCAGAGAGAAAATTAGTCATAAAAAAATTGTATAGGTTTTATGTGCTGTTTTAGTTTTACTGCCCATTCTGATCGTTTCTTGCGTCTGCGACGACGCTTTATCGAGGGAGGAGTCGTCACCGGGCCGCTGCGCCGCGCTGACATTGGGTTGCTTGAACTATTAATAAATAGACGAGGCAACGTTGTTAATGAAGATTTTTTTTTAAATATGACCTATATTAAAAAAAGTGGTTAAATTAATTCTGTTCGTTATTCTGATCCAACTATTTTCAGGTTTTGCGCATTTAACGTTACACGTTGTATACACGTCAGTGACTACGTCAAATTCAACATATTGAAATGTAAAAGTGTTTGCACAAACCTACTTACAGAAAATAAATCATTTATCATTTATTTATCATTTATCATTTACTAGCTGTTGCCCGCAGCTTCGCCCGCGTGGTCATTGGGAAATGTTAAACGTAAAAGACCGTTAGTAAAGAGAACAGTGAAACCAAAACAACAGTACCAAATAATAAAGCAAATAAATCGAATCCAGAAAGTAAACCTAGTCGTTATTCATTAAATTTGTCAAAACGCAGATATAAACGCAGGTAGCCCCTAGATAAGAGATGTTCGGCGCGATAAACGTTAGTGCTTATATGAAATCCGCAAGACGTAACCGCTTGCGCGTTTTAAATGTAAGGCAGCGCCATCTAGTGAGTGTTTGTTTATTTGTTTGTTTGTCCTCTTATGGCGCTTCAACGCCTCAACCAATCGTGATGAATTTTAGCATGCATGTAACCTATGATATGGAAATGGACATAGGCTACTTTTTATCCAGATCCCTGAAACAGTTCCCGTGGGAATCCAAAAATTGTTTGTGAGCGAAGCCGGCGAAAAGCTATTATTATTATGTTATAAAAGAACAGTACCTACATTATCACCAATTATTATGATATATATATATGATTTTCCCACGGGAACTATTTGAGAAATCGGGATAGAAAGTATCCTATGTCCTTTTCCATGTCATAGGTGACATGCATTCCAAATTTCAAAGTTTTCTCCCCGTGGCTTCGCTGGTAAACAATTTTTAATTTTCCCTCGGGAACTACTTAAGGAATCGGGATAAAAGGTAGCCTATGTTCTTTTCCATGTCACAGGCTACATGCATGCCAAATTTCATCCAAATCCGTTCAGTCGTTTTTGCGTGATTGAGTAACAAACATCCAAACATCCAAACATACAAACTTTCACATTTATAATATTAGTTCGATAATCTATCAAAGCAAAACATAAAACTGTTCTTAGAAAATCTTTTCACACAAAATCTGTAACTTAATTATAATTCCCATCACCGCAAGTAAATCCCGGGTCGAAGATGTGTCCCTAATAAACCCACCGGTACCTCTCGCACTTTACTGCCCGTTCCATTTAACTACATGCCCATCAACTCTTTTACTATGTGACGTATACGTCGTAAAAGAAAAGAGCATAAAAATAAGGACGAAATTCTCAGACAAGGCTGGAACTTTAATAAAACTACTGATGGGGAAGTTAATAACATTCTTGAGTTTGTTAGAAAAACGTTTAACATGTCATTTTGTAGACAATTATAACATGAATATCTCGTTCATGAGTAGTGAAGGGACAATATCCCGCATGATATTGCCCCTCCACTACTCATGAACGAGTAATTTCTCAGGAATTTTGTTTTAAAATTGAGTTAGTGAAGTATCCGTAGCATCTTCTGCTGAGCATAGCACGTAGCTTAGCAATACGAAACACACTTTGAAATTACTAAAAGTTAAGCCTCAATTCATTTCCATCGTGGAATCCAAACCAAACTTCTCCGGAAGTATTTCCCACCCATTCTAAAGCTAAGACCTGAATTCCTCGACTGACCAGATCGAACACAATCTAAACTTCAATAAGAACTATTCACAGACAAAAATAAACCACATTCTTCAGCTCCACGATAAATCTTAGCTTTATACGTCAGTCCACAACAATCGGTCCTATTCAGCGCCTAGAGTGTTCGATCTCTCGAGACATCGGTACAGATCGATTACAGCATCGAATAGAATCGGATAGAGCATTGTGCTCCGAATAATTGCTTCTGTATTGATACCCGCTTTGTGGTGCGGACAATCGGTATCTTGAATGCCTTACGATTTCAATTGATTATTCTGGCGCTGTGTGTTGACTCATGATGACTTAATGCTAGGACGTTCAGTTAATCGTCATCATTATTGACTCGCAAACGTCTGTTGTTGAAAATCTGCTTAATGATTGCAAAAGTTTATGATCTATAGAAGATTATAATTGATAGGTATCTAGAGTTATCTATCAATTATAATCATTAAAGGCGATGTATTTTTGTCCCATACAACCTTCGCCCAGAAATGGACACAAATAAAACCAAATGTATTATGAAGAAATAATAGTGTTTCAAAACCCTGTATATTTTTGCTCGTCGTAAAACTTGGTGAAGGGCTATAACACCCTTCCCAAATCTGAATATCAACATATCAACAAAAAAAAAATTCAAACCTCTCGATCACGGAGTAATCCATTGTCTTCCAACATATTGGATTTCACTTAAATCTAACGACTGTATCACAAATTATTCATTCACTATGCCCCAGTTTATAGAACGTTGGATCTCCGTTGTTGGAAATCTAGCAAAATCAGAGTTGTCCGAGATGCGAGTTATACGTATTGTTATTGTAGACGAAGTAAACTGAAATGCAAACATCCATAGTCCTAGAAAAGCGAAGTCACTCAGTAATGCCAAAAGATACCTAACCAGAAACACAGCCAATTATAGAACAAGCTTATTTTTGAACAAATCACAACAAAACATTCATGATGCTGTCACACGCGGCACCGAAGACTTATTAAAATAAAATAGAAAACACCAAACCAACAAGAATACACAAGACAAGAAGGGTAATGTTTTTAGCGCATATCTTTGTATGGTACATAGTTATACTCTGTGTATGTATGTAGGATTATTTATTCTTTCATAGCATCGAGATATGTCTGGTTGCATTGTAATGATTTACATGTCGGTAGGATAGTGGTGACCGCCCAGCGTAACGCACGTCACTTTCAATCGCAATCCGAAGGATTTTGAAGGAAATTCCTAATTCAATAGGTGAGGTCTCACAAAAATCTAAATGGCTGACTTTATGAAAAAAAGTCGTGAAAAAAAGTTTTTAGTATCTACGTCAAAATAAAGGGCTCAAGGAGACTATTCCAAAAACATGACTTATGACGCTGGGGTCACCACGGGCATTTATTTATTTTTATTGGTCCATTAACAATTTCTTACACTGGCTTATGTTAAAGGTAACATACAAACGTGTGTATGAGACAGTGCAACAATCACTTACGGTCATAAGTCATTTTATTGGGATCGTCAAAAATAACTAATGGCATATGTAAGCACTAAAGGATGCTCTTTCCAACACACATGATGTTTCGTATAGAAAAAAAGAAAAATAAAATATTGCGTAGCATTGCTTATCTTTTAATGCCTCCTCTATGTTAATTTTAACTCTGCGTAACGCATAACTGACACATGAGAAATGCATGACAATGACGGGCAGTGACATTTATTATGAACGATAACGAAGGTGCTGCCATTACATACTTTAAAGACTGGACTCATCCATTTGTTTAAAAATGAAATTTATACATTAATCAAGTATTAAATATCATGGTCATAACAGTGTAGTTATTTTTCAATACAGTTTTGATATTCTATATTCTAAAAATACTCGTGAAAGCATATCAATTCCTACAACAAGCATGTCCCAATTACCAACTTATTTCCAAAACTGGCAACATAAAGACCTCCCCGAATACTTGAATCAAAATGATAATCTTTTAAATTGAATTATTTTCTGCAAAAAATTGCCAAGTAACGAAAGCTGTGGTGGGATTTCAAATATTATCAGGTATGTTTTTAAATATAATTAACTTTTTGTCGGTACTAGACCACCAAATCCATGTCCTTTGGTAAATGGATTATTGCAGATCATCATGAATAAGTGGAATTTGACAGATAAAAAAACTATGGTATCCATTGTTCGCCTTGTAATATGTCCATGAAAAGAATTAGTTTAGGCTTTCAGTAGATACATACAGGCGACATCGTTACGGTCACACTTCGCTGAAATAAGCCATCATTTAAAGCATGAATTTCAGTAATTCAAGGTATGTTTTTTTCTAAGAGCGTCGTAACCACATCGGTAATTAATTAGTCCGAGATGGCGGCGCCAATTTATAAAGGCCCAATATATATTGGGCCCTTCGGCTTTCAGCAGCTTTCGGGTCCTTCTTTCAGTAACGAATATTAAATAGAACGTCTAAAATTTCCAAAAGTAGGTACCTGAATATCGCGCAGTCTTTTGAGAATGAGTAGATACTGAATATCTAAATGTGAAGTCTTTAACACAAATCTGTGCGTATCACTTTACAAGACGCTTACTAACTTACTTCGCTTTTCTTGAAAGCAATCAGTTCTAAAAGCCTGAGATAATTTAATCCACAAAGAAAATACTCACACTAAGATACACAAAGGTATGCCACATATGGAGAAATTACCAAGACACTTCACTTACATTCTAAGGTAGATTTAAGATTAAACTTTCGGCTCAACAAATTGGCTCTCAAAGCATTTAGGACTGAATTTGACAGCTAGCTCTTTGAAAAGCTAAAACTTCAGAAGTAGAAACCTTAGTCATTATCCGAACCTTATTTTTATTACAAGGCACAGTTTTATTACAGGGGCCATAATCTCTATGACACAATGAACGAAACAGCGCGAAATGAACGCGAGGTTGTTGTGATTAGCTAACGAATTGACGTGGTTAATAATTGACGTTATTTTCTGAAAAAGCTTCATGTACAATGAATTGTGTTTGGAGCCTCCTTTTAGGCAAACAATGCCTGTGTTAGGAGACACCGTTCTTCCATATCTTACATGTAGTGTTACAATAAAATTAAATATCTTATTCTTATCATCAATATTTTAACATCTTGAGTATGTATCATGTGGTAAGAAGCGTGGTGTGCTTTTAGTTTGGTGTGGTGTGTGTGGGGTGCGTCTAAAAACAGATTTTAAACTTTATCGCTAAAGTATATGGTTCAAAGTAGATTGGAAACAATTTACAGTTTCGTTTAGCTTGATGTGCTAGCGTCTGTACAGATAGCCTTAGGCTAAGTTGCCGATTTCTTCAAGGACGTTTAAATACCATTTGACGTCGAAGTGTGTACAGAAAGGGCCCACAAGTACTCATCACCAAAAATGTATGCAGCCTTTGTTCTACCTTAACCTTTAAGACCGACTCGTAAGACTTAGCAATTATTTTTAAAGACATAATCACGTAAATTGCTTCGGGCGTCAGGCTTCTGTCGGCTATAAATTAGTCTTACTTTAGAATTATAGACTCGAACATTGAACCGCACGTATATCACCACAGAGTGGGTGTACTGAATGCCAAATTAAATTATTAAGACATCTTACTTAGCTTGGGTTTTACTTAAGGTTTGTAGGATTTTGTTAGCTTCAATAATTAGGTTTTTTTTTTAAAACGAGTCAAGTTTTTAAGTGTTACATAAATCAATCAATCTGCCTAACATTTTCCCAGTTAGGTTAGGGCCGGATTCTGCCTGGAGGTTCCTCAACAAGTCGGAGGCCATGGTGTTTCATGGCCCCCGGCGGGCGCCGCCGCCCGGCTCACACATCGTGGTCGGGGGGGCTCGGATCGCTGTCGAGTCCACCATGAAGTACCTGGGATTGGTGCTCGACAGCAGGTGGAATTTCGAGCCCCACTTCCGGCGGCTGGCGCCCAAGTTGTTGGGCGCTGCTGGGGCGCTGTCAACGCTGCTTCCCAATTTGGGGGGCCCAACCACCGCCTGTAGGCGGCTCTACGTGGGGATCGCGCGATCCATGGCCCTGTACGGGGCCCCGGTGTGGGCCTCTGACCTGATGGCCGGCAGTATCGCTGTTCTGCGGAAACCGCAAAGGGCGATGGCCGTCAGAGTCATCAGGGGGTATCGCACGATCTCCTACGAGGTGGCTTGTGCACTGGCCGGATCCCCGCCCTGGGACCTCGAGGCGAAAGTACTCGCGTCACTGTATCGGTGGCGCGAGGAAGTGAGGGCGCGGGGCGAGCGACCGATGCAGCGACACTGGGAGCTGCGTCGGTCTCACCTCCGCGAGGTCCTGGTGGCGGAATGGCGAGACAGGCTTTTACGCCCTACCGCCGGCCTCGACACCATCGAGGCGGTCCGGCCGGTGCTCGAGCGCTGGCTCGGGAGGAGGCACGGCTCCCTGTCGTTTCGGGCGACGCAGGTGCTCTCGGGGCATGGTTGCTTCGGGAAGTACCTGTGTCGCATAAACAGGGAGCTGGACGCCCGGTGTCACCACTGCGTCGGCGGAGGGCGGACAACGCCCTCTTCCAGCCCCCCTAAATGGGTCCAGGGGCGACGGACTTGGGGACGTCCGTCGCCCACCACACATCAGGACCCGAGGCGGCGGCGCGTAGTGTTCCACGCGCGCCCCTCTTAGACGTCGCGGGGGGAGTTTAACACCTCACTCCCCCGCCTGACACGAGGCTCTCCTCGTGTCAGGCGGGGAGCGCAGGAGCGGGCCAGCACCAGCCGGGGGTTGCGGAAGTATCGTTCGTTCCCGCGACCCCCGGCGTAGGTGAGAGAGGGAACACCGGGGTGGTTTTTAGTCAGTAACCCGATCCGATGTCTGACAGACCCCGCCGCCCGCCCCAGGGCGGCGGACATCCATGAGGATTTTCCACCACGAAACAAAAAAAAAAAAACAAAAGGGCCGGCTTCTAGTCTAACCGGATACAGCTGAATGCCAGTATTTTACATGGAGCGACTGCTTATCTGAGCTCCACTACCCAGTTACTGGGTAGCACGATATCCCTTGGCAACACTGGCTGTCAGATATTTCGGGCTTTTAACTACCCGTAAAGACAGTCAGAGATCTACTTATGACAGCCGGGCCCAACGGCTTCACGTGCTTTTCGAGTCACGGAGTTAAGTGTTTCAGAAATATCCCCCTTAAAAAAGATTTTAATTTTGTTTTACAGATAACTTCACTACTTAGACTTCTTTCTTCGTTAATATTGACGTATAACGTTCATAACTTAAGTAGGTACAGTCAGCGATAAAAGCCGATTAGGTAACACTTTAGTTTTTAATTTTTTTTTTTTTCATCGTAACTATTGAGCAAAATATTTAATTGAACCCCTTTACTTATAAACGTTGCTTAAGGTTTGATAATGGTTAGTAAATGTTTGACCATACAATTTTGACGTTTAAACGTCTCTTAACTTTTACCAACGTTATAAATAAACCCTTAAATTAGAACAGAAGTAAAATATAAGGAATATTAACTCGTAACTAAATGCTGAAATGCTGAAATATAAGGTATTGAATAATTTCATTTCAATTGAGATGTGTAAAAGTTGAACTGGTAGATTTGGTCGTTGACGCAACAAAAGCTACCAAAAACAATAATGTTATGGAAATTTTATGTTAGTTCTTACTAACATTAAAATGACAGTGGGCAAGAATGTATGGGAGTTGGTCCAAGCGTCGCCAAGGATGAATCATATACCAAATGAGAGGGTACAATGTACTGTTCAAACATGAAGGAGGGCATCAAAATCTGTCCGAGAGGTTTCGAGAAATGATAGCTTATTCTTGCCTCAGAAGATACTACGAATTTTTTATTTTGCTTCATTGTCGAGTATTATTATAGTTTTTTCTTGTTATGTATACTTAATAAAAATCATTACTTCATCCTTATAATCATTATTCATCATCATCATCATCATCATCATCATCATCATCGAGTAATGATAGATTTTATATTTTTTTGCTACATTGTCGGTATGTTATTTGTTATAGGTAGGTATTACGTATATTTAGTTAAAAATCTTCGCATCATATTTTTATAATCATCGTAGTTGATCATCATCATGTTTATTTCATCTTTTATTATCATCATTATGAATCGAACATCTTTTCGGGTTGGTCCTGCTTCGCCATTATAAAATAAACAAGAGATAAAAGAAGACAAGAAATGTTTTTTTAAGTGTATTAAAAAGAACTTATATACTAGTTACATTCGCTTCAGACGTCAATAATTACTGAATCCAAAAACTCTGCGGGTCTATGTATAAATTCTAGGCGACGAGCAAAACCCAAGAACCACACTATAACCTATTAATTAATTAGTGAGTAGCAATGATATAATTGATGATCGATTAATGATGATGATTATAAAAACACAAAGTTAAAACTATAGTATTAGGTCATCCCACTTCCAGTGTCATATTTTTTTATTATTATTATTTTACAAAAACTGACTACTATACTATATAACCTTGTGACACTAATCAATAATCTCCACCACTATTAATCACTCGCTCCCAGACTGCTGGCAAATCTTGAACACCATTTAAAGTACCACTTTCATTTAATTCATCAATAATGCTCTTTAGTTTAATATCTAACTCCTTTTTGCTATTGTATCGAGTACCCGACAATTTCCTCTTCACATGGCCAAAACAATTGAAATCACAAGGATTCATATCCGGGGAATATGGCGGCTGAATAATTTCAATCCATCCTTTATCTTCAATTAAATTCTGAACTATTTTTGATTTGTGCGGTCTGGCGTTATCATGTAAAATTATAGGATTCGTTATATGATGTTCGTCTGCCCAAATAGGAATATTTCCTTCTAAAAATTACTTATATCGCTCTCCAGTCATAGTTGTATTCTCATCATAAGTTCTCCAAAAAGCAATGCCTCTGACATCCATAGCTACTATTAGTAGTATTTTTCGTTCATGTAGCTCTGCACGTGGTAAATGTTCAGCTGAAGTGCCCGGTTCCACCCAACATCGTGACTGATGTCTTTGACGAGGAGTATAAAATTCGACCCAAGTTTCATCAAGGCATATGAATCTATTAAGTATGTTTTTCTTACGGCGATACCACGATAAATGGCTACGCGCAGTTTCATAACGAAACTCCTTCTGATCCGTGTTCAGAGTGTGGGGCACCCACACTGCACTTTTATTGACCAGACATAAATCCTCCGTGAGTACTATAGAGTACTCACGGAGGATTTATGTCTGGTTAGTGGTTGGTGGTGGTTGGTGGTCTCAACTTAACATTCCTCATTCCACTATACATAGGTATAGTGGAATGAGGAATGTTAAGTTGAGTGGAGAGATCACTGACACTGACCCTACGTGACTGACGAAGTGCTTCCTTGATTTTGTCCCTTGCTTCTAATCTAGTCGATGATAATGATCGAGGTGCTCGCAGCTCATCTTCAGCTGTGGTTCTTCCTTGTTTGTACATTTCAAGCCATCGCTGTACGGTTCTTTTATTTAAGGCGTTACGACCAACTAACAACACTTTACCAGTAAGTCGTGCGCAACTCCTCCAGAGTAGTTGAGTAAAGCAAAAAACTTTAGAAACATACGTTGCTCCACTACATTAATAGATTTTTTTAAATCTTCCATTTTAAATCAATGCACGTCTTGACAATACAACACACCAAATTAAACTAACATGATTGTACAAGACAACACATGTATTAACTATTGCATACCATTGCGCAATACATAAATATTGGAAATAAAAAATATGACACTGGAAGTGGGATGACCTAATACTTAATATTCGACAAAGAAGCAAAAAAAAAATTATAATAACTTAAAGTAAACTTATCATTACTCGATGATGATGATGATGATGATGAATAACGATCATAACAATGAAGCTATGATTTTCAACTATAAATAGCAAGGAAAAACTATAATAATATACGACAATGAAACAAAATAATAAAAATCAGTAATAACTTCTAAGACAAAAATAAGCTATTATTTCTCGAAATCTCTCGGACAGATTTTGATGCTCTTCTTCATGTTTGAACAGTACATTGTACCCTTTCATTTGGTATATGATTCATCCTTGGCGACGCTTGGACCACATTTGCCCACTATCCTTTTAAATTTATTTTTATTTAATTAAAAAGCTCAGAGACTTGCCAAAAAAAAAACACGCATACTTTATCGTTTAATTATTAAATGTGTTTCTTACAGGAGACACATTCTTAAGATTTTAATTTTTATTCTATAAGTTCCACTCAAGAAAGCTCTAATTTTCTTGAAGAGCTTTTACATCATTATTTAAATGAGCGTTCACGAAATTAATCAAGACAAGATAAATACCTTACCTTCATAAATTCATAATGTGCTTTTTTTTTTAATAGGTACAGACGCCAGCACATCAAGCTACTACAATCTGTCAGATTTCTTTAATAGATTTTCAACTTTATCGCTAAAGCATAAGGTTCAAAGTTGATTGGGAAACTCTGACAGTTTCGGGTAGCTTGATGTGCTGGCGTCTGTACGTTGCCCCACACTAGGAATTTCTCCTGTGTTGTGGGTGCGTTTACAAACATTTAAAACTCACATATACAAACAGGTAGAACTGGAAGAACTACGTGTAGATCATACAAATATTTGTTCCGTGCCGGAATCGAACCCACGACACGAAGCGCAGCAGTCAATCGCTTAACCACTGCGCCAACCGTGCCGTCAAACTAGTAAAACAGTTCATTTAGTTCATTCATTTCGTTCGTTCAGCGAAAACTTTGTTTGAGATGTTAACTTGAGCCGAATGTAGGTAATTTAATTTAACTTGATGTTACGTGCGTAGGTCACACGACTTTACATAAAATAAAATGCATTTAATTCAGGCAAGACCCGTATTACATAAAATAAAATAAAATAACGCAATGCGTACTGCCACAGAATGCTCAAGGCTCTGAATAAAATTTCAATGCATGCACAAATAAAATAAATTAATGAATACAAATGAAAAAGGTCACAGAATTTAATTTGAAATCAAAAGAAAGAAAAAAAACATATTATAAAAACAATACCTACAATACAAAACAAGTCACTATAAATATACATTCAGTCAAAAAAGTTTCGGGAATGGATGATTTGTGTATGGTTCCAAATTATTATTTTTTTCTTTTGTTGTTGTTAGATTGGCACAACTGTTCTCCATTTTGGAGCGGAATTTGAGTTACATCTATTATTTAGATTAAATACAGTGATGTTTTTAGTTATATCATATCTAGTGTGTATTACGAATTTCATAATGGACAAAAACATCAAACAAAGAGTTAGTCTTAAATTTTGCATCGCCAATCGAATTTTCGTGTTCAGAGTCACTGAAAATGTTACAGAAGGCATACGGTGGATCAACTTTATCAGAAACACGTGCTTATGAGTGGTACAAAGCGTTCAAAAGCGTTCCAGATATGATGGAAGATTTACCTCGCTCTGGTAGGCCATCAACGTCTGCAACTGAAGTTAACCTCGCAAAAGTGAAGGAAATAGTGACTGAAAATCCTCATTCAAGTTTAAGAGACATAGCCGCCGAACTTTCTGTATCTCACGAGTCCATCCGTGTCATTTTGAATCACAAGGGGATGAAACATGTTGCCGCTCGGCTAGTCCCAAAAGACCTGAATTTTCTCCAAAAACTCAATCGCATAAGAGTCGCTGAGTACACGCTAGAACGAGTCAACTCCGACCCAACATGAATGAAACGCATTGTTACTGGTGATGAGACGTGGGTTTACGAGTTTTACATGCAAACTAGTCAACAAGCTTCGGAGTGGCGCCTTCCAACTGAACCGAAACCGAAAAAACCACGCCAAAGTCGATGAAAAGTCAAAGTCATGTTGACTGTTTTCTTTGATTATCGCGGTGTTGTGCACTCGGAATTCTTGCCGAAAGGTCTAACGGTAAGTAAAGAATATTATTTGAGCGTTATGCGGCGTTTAAGCGAGCAAATTTTACGAAAAATGGCAGATTTGTGGAAAGAAAAATTTTGCACCACGATAATGCGCCATCGCACAGGGCCATTATAGTGAACGAAGTTTTGAGCAAAAACTCAATAAATACCATCGAGCAACCACCTTATTCACCAGATATGGCTCCAGCCGACTTCTTCCTTTTTCCTAAACTCAAATTACGACTTCGCGGCACCCGTTTTCATTCGGTAGAAGACATAAAGGAGAATTCGTGGCGAAAACTGAATTCAATTCCGGAAAAAGCGTTTAACAAATGTTTTGATAATTGGACTATTCGTTGGCGTAAGTGTATCGCTTCTGAAGGAGCTTACTTTGAAGGTGATAAAATAAATTTGGATTAATAACTAACATTTTGTGTATATATCAAGGTTAAATAATTGAGTGTGCAGGCTATAAATATCTGTTACAGCATTTTCTAATGAAGGGGCAGTCAATTCGCTCAGCGATCATCACCAGGACAATATTGGAGCTGGCCCGCACCCTGCGCGCTGAGAATGCGCACCGCTTGCGCATGGTGGCGTGAAAACAGTCAATGTGCGCTTCCGCAAACATGCCCGAGGCGCTGCAGAAGCGGGGCAGCCCCACCACCGCCCTGAACGCGTTGTTATACTGAACGCGAAGGGCGCTGTAGCTCGCTTGTGCGTAGCGAACCCACAGGCCCACAGGCCCACAGGCACAGGCAGGCAATTAGGTGCAATATACCTTAAAAAGGGTGATCTTAATTTGGTTGGAACAACGTGAAAACCTGCGAGCCAGCCTGTGCGCTTTTTTCAACAAAGCCCTCCGCTCCCGTTCAATGTCAGCATGATCCTAGATGTCAGCCGTGACTATATGCCCTAGATTTTTAAAATGGTCCATTCTATCCAGGGGACACTAACGCCATTGAGAAAAACTGGTGGTATATTTTCCAGACATTATGCACAGCTGGCTCCAAAAATCATGCAATGACTCTTGCTAGCATTATATTTTAGCTCGTGCCTACCTGCGTACATTTGTAATTACTTCTCAGAAATCACAGAATCCGCTCATGGCTTATAATCAATTATGCATCATTCAGTCGTGAAGTCTAATCTATCAGGGTACCATCAGGGTAGGCCTATCAGAGGGGCAATCCTCGTAATTTTTAAAACGTTCAAAGTCTGATCTCAGTTGCAATCTGTCAAAAATACCTCTAGTTTCCCTACATTTTTCACAAGTCTTTGACATTTGTTTATCGCTGAGATAAGACTGCGACTAGATTTTGAGCGTTTTTTTCGAGAATTGGCTTCTGATCGTCTGTGGCGTGTTCGTTAAAGATAGCATCACGCCTGTACCCCAGAAGGAGTAGAGAGAGAGGCGCATAGTATAACATCACGCCTGTACCCCAGAAGGAGTACACAGAGGTGCATAGTATAACATCACGCCTGTACCCCAGAAGGAGTAGACAGAGGCGCATAGTATAACATCACGCCTATACCCCAGAAGGAGTAGATAGAGGTGGATATTATAACATCACGCCTGTACCCCAGAAGGAGTAGACAGGGGTGCATAGTATAACATCACGCCTGTACCCCAGAAGGAGTAGACAGAGGCGCATAGTATAACATCACGCCTGTACCCGAGAAGGAGTAGACAGAGGTGCATGGTACAACATCACGCCTGTACCCCAGAAGGAGTAGACAGAGGTGCATAGTATAACATCACGCCTGTACCCCAGAAGGAGTAGACAGAGGTGCATAGTATAACATCACGCCTGTACCCCAGAAGGAGTAGACAGGAGTGCATGGTATAACATCACGCCTGTACCCCAGAAGGAGTAGACAGAGGTGCATAGTATAACATCATTTTGCTAGTTACGTGTAAGTCCCATGTAACAGAAGGCGAGCCTAATGCCATAAAATGAGGTACATCTGGACTGCTGTGGAAAAGTCTGGTAACACTGCCTGACCTGGGTATCGTTCCCAGAACCCCACGCACAGCAAAGGTACCTATCATTGATTAAAGATGGAATGTTCAAAACTCTTCATAATTAACATAACTAAGTCACTTCAGTAGTCAGAGAGTCAATCTCGCTAACAACCTAGTTAACTGCCAACCTTTTGTCACTATAGTACAAACTTGTCCGAAAGTAGCCTGTTCGGTATACCTTCTCTTTCTTGCAGATTATGTTATTAGTCTTTGATTAAGCACCTTACATTTCCTCCATTACACCATCGAGATCCCCCCGGGATTCCCAAAGATATTTTCCGTGAATTCATTAACGTCATCTGAGGCCGGAATCCCGTTCTGAACGTAATATTTTTTTTACTCTTTTGCTCAAGACGTCGGCGACAATCTACTGAGAACGGTATGATTCAATCGTGTCTGGCTAGTGATGTGACTAGAATAGACGTCCCGGGATTTATTTGTGATAAATATAGCCAAGAAAAGAATGGTTTTCCATGGATTTGAAAGTAATTTCTTCAGTGATTAGATGACACAAAATTGACTGATTTTAAAAACCGTTGCTTGTTTGTATAAATATAAGTGTACCAATAAAATGTTCTATCTACGAAGATGAACAAGCAAATAATGTCAAAAAAAAGTTGAGAGATTAGCTGCGGGGTGAAAAATACCGAGAATCGTTGCAAAGCTTGATTTAACTTATTCTAAGTAAAAA
Source organism: Eremobia ochroleuca (assembly GCA_949629135.1). Classification (NCBI taxonomy): domain Eukaryota; kingdom Metazoa; phylum Arthropoda; class Insecta; order Lepidoptera; family Noctuidae; genus Eremobia; species Eremobia ochroleuca. The sequence continues at coordinate 754,993 of OX451402.1, read as the reverse complement.
AAAAGCTATTTGGACACTTAGGTGCAAAACCGACCTTTAACTATTTCTACTCAACTTTTAAACGTATACAATAATAACATAAAAAAAGTCCAGTACACCCCTCAAATCCCGCATCCCGCACCACAATTCCGTTCACCACATCCCTAAAGCACTATCCTACGAACACCGGTGCGGCTATTGTGACCTGGGACCGTCCCTTCCCCACGCCCCCTGCCACCCCTTACACCCCCTATTCATACCTCTAACAAGCCGGTTGAGATTGAATTTGAATTAGCTAGTTTTTATGTGAATGTTAGACGTGATATGAATGTTAAGGGAATGTTTGAATGGGTGGATATGTGAGTTATGGTGTTTGGTAGATTTACTTCTTGGCTGGAGTTTGGAATTGTAAATGATTATACCAGCGATCTGTGCAGGGTAGCCACTGGCCACTTGTAACTGGATGAGAGGGTAGTATCAAACTTAGTGACGCGTATATGAGGGAGCTCGAAGCGAATGAATTTAAACTAATAATAAATCGCCCATAGGTATGCTTTAACCAGCATCGACAAATTTTCTGACAGTCTACAAAATAGTCTGCGATTGTTCGGTATTCATTTCCTTTTGGGGAGAAATATCGAACGATAAGGAAGGTACAAAGTACGGGAATCTCTTTAACGTCTGACAAATAAGACCATTCTTGTTGTTTAAGATAATATCAGATTAGCCTTTCCAACCTTTGTAGTTTTCAATCGTTAATTTAGATTTTTATAAACCATTTTGCATTAAACCGTTTGCATTTTGAAACAAAGCCCTTTTGTATTTGAAAACATTTCTATATAAACGGTAACCTGCTAGAATTTAGTGCTGCATACAAAGTGGCGCCAGTCCTACAATCGACGGATAACATCTATTATTTTACAAACTGCTGTTTGAAAAGTTTTGAACCGATGCAATGTTTTATTTTAGTAACAATTGATTGATGTACAATAAAGTATATATAAATATAAATAAATAAATGATACGAACGTGACTAACTAAAAAGTAAATGTTAACAATTTGCAATCACTCGTTAAAACTTTTGTTAGTATTCAGCTAACTTTTAGCATTCTAGAAATAAAATAATTACCTAGTTTACATCTGAGGACACGGTGTTCTGGCGCAGCTTACGAGAGGTCTGTGATAAGCAGTAGACTGCGATAGGCTGCGTTGATTGATTTTACACAAACTGATGACATTTTTTTTAAAATGAATATTCAAACCAAAATAAAGCCAGAATTTACACTTTCCTTTCTCTTCCTTTCAAACGAACACCTTTGGGCTCTATCGTCAGCTGCAGTAACCAATTTCAATATAAATCGTTGTTTCAGTTGATGCAATCTTGCCCTCAGACCCTTACAACCTTTTCAAACAGAGCAAGACATACCGTACTCAAAGATTATCTTTATGACCTCAAAACGGTAACACACGATACTTTCCCACTCGCTACAGTATTCTACAAGTGATCCGTGATCCGATACTTCCCTTCCCTCGTAATAAAGACATCTGCGTTGATGTGTAACTCTAAACCTTAGAGTTGGTGTGTCATCGGTGCCTTGTTTCGCCGTCATGCCTTGTTTCGGTTGGGTGACGAAGGGTGCCACACTATTTAGTAATGCGCACACGTTTGCAGAGGGCTAAATATAAACAGGAATAGGCAGTAAGTAGCCCGGACCTTTTCCGGGAAAAAGATTTTAAAGTAAATTGATCTCTATCCATCCGTTACTGAGTTTGTAATGTTAGTAATTGATCACTTTCCGTCCGTTTGAGTTAGTATTTGATCAGTATCCATCCATTACTGAGTTAGTAATGCAAAGAGTTTGAAGAAAACAACACTACCTTGTTTTATTCATGCTCTTATGATTAGTTTGGCAGTTTATTTGAATCAATGAATGGATATTTTTTTATTATCTATTAAGTATTTACATAGTTTAAAAAGCTAACAGTCTTAAAATAATAATAGTAGGTATATAAAAAGGAGGGGAAATAATCAAAGGGCATCAAATCCGCATCGCTGTCAACAGGAAACGTACCCAAAAGGCTGGCAGCATTGCCACTTTTGGCAGTTAAAATAACATAAGCATGATTTCTAAGTAGAAAATGGGCTGATACAATACTTAAAATAAAAATAAACTAGGCTGAGAATCACACACATGCACTTTTCGAACGTCAAAATTACAAAAGACAGTCCCCTAAAACGCCCGCCCTTCAACACTTTCTAGTACTTTCGCTAGAGAGAAGAAGTGGCGCCACAAACTCCCCAGCAGCCAGCAGAGCTGTCTGCCATATTTGAGGGAAGGAGGCAATGCAACCCCCGACGTTACCGCAAGCAGTGACATCTGACGATGCTCCCTTGAGCATCACGAACTTGCTCCCGGTTGCTCAGGCAAGAATAATGATCAATCGTCGAGGTCGCTAGCTAACCAATATTGCAATCAACTCATTAGAAAACATTACAATGAGTAAATTATGCCAATAATAAATTGAAATTAAACTGATTTGACTTATACAGTCAAATAAAAAACAATTGTATAACGAGCTCATATAACCTATCAGTAAGCTAATTCTGGAGAAGGAACATAAACATTGTCTTAGGTTAATCAGGGCGACCAACTATTGTTATCGTTTAAGTAGTCGTTGATGGAATATTATGCCTTTGAACAAAGGTTGGATTTTACTTGAGCTTTAAACGCATACGTAAAGAAGAGGGTAGCTTGTTTTAAAAGGTTATACCAAGCCCGACCAATGGGTTATGAACATTATAAAGCCAGTGAAAGGGAGCACGTAGTTTGTCCTTATTTCTAGTGTTGTGAATTTCACTGTTTTTGGTGTACAAGTATAATGTTGGCAAAGATGAATTGTGATGCAACCGTGCGAATACCAATATCCTTACTCACCTTATTCTTATCTTCCATACTTTTTCCAAGACGTTTTATACAGAAACTAGACATTACTCAACTGACGTACAGATATCAAAAAGTGATTTGAATATCACATTGCTTTGTACAGCTTCCAAAAACACATACTTTGGAATACAGGCTTCAAGCAATCATAGTTGTCACAGAAATAAGCTCGACGTAAAAAGGGAATATTTTACGTATTTTCCGAGACAAGGAAAACATAAAGATATAGTTTGTTGGTTTAAATTCCCTCTGTGTGGTGCCCGCGACGGGCGGAGAGGAAATTTGATTTGTTCCGAGTTTCGTGTCGGGCACACGGCGAGGCGCGGCGCGACGCGGCGCAGCTGAGCCCGCTGCGCCGAGACATCGATGCGATGTCATGTCGCATTTTAAAAATAAGCAGTTTGCAAATAATATTAGTTCATAAATCAGCTACATCGTGAAATATACATTATTTTTATTTAGCGCTAATTTTTCCCACGCCAAATAATTTTATCCGAGGAATGATTTTGAATTTTTGACTTTTCTTCCATGAAAAATCTATCAGACGTCAATTTTATTTCACGAATAAAAAATATATGTGAATTGAAAAGTTAGCCCTTAGTCTAGCTCCGTTCTCACGGTAAACAGAATCATGTTGTACAACTTACGTTTAGAACAAAAAATGCATAAATGCAATGTAGCTAGCAACATGTTATGTTGTCTTTTCGAAACACAAAAATATGTTGCTGCAACAATGTTGTGGAACTTTTGTGTACTATAAATACGAGCCATTACCTATCAAAACGCCTGAAAACTTTTAATATTGTTTTGTTCGTCCTATACATACGTAATAAATATTCTGTACGACCATAAGAATTAATTAATCAATAATGCCGAGTGCATAATGCACCTAAATGTAAATAATACAAATCCGAGCGCGTCCCCATCGGCCCAGTTCTAATATCCATAACAATAGTAATTTATTATTTATTGAACTGTAATGAAGCGTCAATTATAAATTTGCGAATTTGTTTAATTTGCAACTACCGCTACCGGACAAAGGCATTATTGTATTTAACAATGGTGTTATTATAATAATCGAACAATGTAATTTTCCCGACTGTATTCATTATTTTAGTACCTACTAGCTTATGTCCGCGACGTCCGCGTGAAATGTCTTGTTCCCCGAACCACCCCGTCTCATCGCGTCGCATCGCGTAGCATCGCGTCGCATCGCGTAGCATCGCGTCGCATCGCGTCGCATCATCTGCCCGTGCTAACACTTCGTTTTCGCTTAACATCCTTTCTGACTTTTTTCTTGGTGATCGGTTCCTAGGGTGATAGTGTGACATTGAGAATTGGGCTATCAAACGCAAACATTTTTTTTCCAACCCGACCGACTACTTTCAGAGATTAGCGCGTTCAAACAAACAAACTCATCACCTTTATTATTAATATATAGATTTTAACTTATTAGTAAAAAGTAATATTTACCAGGCGCAAAAACCATTACTTTACCAGTCAAAATCAATTCACAAACACTCTTTTCAAAAACAATTTCTGGAATAAGTCGCCTCAGCCTGGCGCGCCCGCTGTCGCTTCACCCGTCTCCCCAACACTAAGCAAATCCCTCAAAATAGCGAAAATGATGAAAATTGTTTCGAAATAATGTCTCTTATTGTTTCCGCGGATGACAAAGACTTTGAAAGTCAAAAGTTTCTTTGTGTATGAGATTGAATCGCGACGACAATGATGTCGTGTTACAGTACAGTTGATATTAAAATTGACTTTTTGTCCGCTTTTATTATTTTGTTAGAGTGGCGTTGTTAACGATGTGAGAGTTGTGAGACGAGTGATCTTTTGTTTTTGTTGTATTGTATGTTTACGTACAAATTGGTACGTATTGTTTTTTGTTTTTTTTTTTTTTTAATTGCATCGATTTTCAAGCGTCTCGCGCCAGTTTCAATGATTAATAATCTATACAATACAAATAAATAACATTGAAGTGTCTGTTTAACAGCTTTTAACTAAAGGCATAAGAAGTATACATATATGCCACATATACCTAACAAAAATAAATTTTGATTTTTTTTTCTGTCTCTCTGTCCGACAGCTGAACCGATTTTGACGCAACTTTCACTGTCAGATAGTTGATGTTATCAAGGTACTTAAGCTAAGGAAGCTACTTTTATTTTAGAAAAATAATTAGGGTTCCACTCATAAAAAATTAAACCCATGAAATCCAATTTGTTTTCTGACATGCACGCGAACGAAGTCGCGGGCACAGCTAGTTAAATAATATATAACTCAAAGTGACAGTGACGTAGTGACAGTGACGTAGTGATGGATATCATAAGTGGTGTCTAATAATAATAATAATAAAGTATTTTATTGACATGAAAAAGGTTACATCAAAAATATATGAATCCCCTGGCCCCTAAACTAGTGTTAACTGTATCATAGGGACCAGTGACTTCGCCTGATTTTGTTGATACACATAGTATTACGTCAAATTAAATAAATTAAATAACAAAAAAATATTAAAAGAATGCCAAAACAGGGAAAGATTTGGATGAATATTACAAAAAAAGAAAAAAAAAAAAAGTAAAATAATACAATACAATAACAACCATTTAGTGTTGTGCGTATCTGTGTTGTGTGTAGATGGCGTGATGTGTAGTCGTTGATTGTGCGTTGTGTGTGTAGTGTAGGTGATTGTGGTGGTGTTATACATAAATATTCATGCTTATATATTTAAATATATATACATATATATTACCCGTTTACTAAATTTTCGATTTCGTCATAACCGAAATGCTTTAGCCAGTTTGCCACTTTTGTTTTAAATTTGTAGACAGTGTAGGTTTTACAGTCATTATAAATTTTAAGAAGTGTGTTGTACATTTTTGGAGCTAGAGCTACAATATGTCGCTTTGCAAAAACAGTCCTAACACGCGGTATTGGGCAACAGTCAATACGTCGTTTTAATGAAATAGGTAGGGCAGGTACCGTATACTTATGGTATCTTGTCAACATCTCGAGTACAAAAAGTTTCCTCACCGTCAGTACACCTGCCCTTTCATAGACATTTGCTGTTGGGTGTCTGTAGGGTAAGCGCATGATCACCTTTAGTACAGCTCTTTGCGCTCGTTCTACTGCGATAAGGTGATTTTTGTATGCATTACCCCAGGCGCAGATGCAGTACCTGAATAGGCACTCGCATAGGGCGCGGTATATTTGGATTAGTAGTTGGAGGGTTGCCACATTGCGTAGGTTCTTAAAAATATAAATCATTTTTCTAATCCTTCCAGCTAATGCAATTGTATGGGTGCTCCAGTCGAGCCTCTCATCTATAATTATGCCTAGGTATTTAATAGAGGGGGTTCGGGATAGCGAGCTGCAAGTACAGTTGCACCGAATATTGGTCCGATTGCATGGAAACACGTGAATTTTTATGGAGAAGTTCGGGCCTGGATTTGTAAAGTGGGATTTGTAGAAACAAACAAATTTTGTTTTGGACGTTCAGCGAGAGCAAACTGTTTTCTAGCAATTGCGTTATGCTAGCTAGACCGTGCTCAGCCTCTTGGCGGACGCTATCCCAGTTCTTCCCGTGAAAAACTAGAACAGTGTCATCTGCAAACATAAGGAGTTCCACATTGTGCAGGGTTACGTTAAATAATTCATTAATATATATTAAGAATAAGGTGGGCCCAAGAGTGCTACCTTGTGGAACCCCAATTATGCATTGGCAGCTATTACTCTCAAAATCACCCACTCGAACGATCTGGTTTCTGTCTGATAGGTAATCTCTAAACCATTCCAATACCAATCCACGTACTCCCACATTCTCAAGTCTCGCCAGCAGAATTTTTGGGGAAACAGTATCGAATGCTTTTCGGAGATCCAAAAAGTCTCCAACACACCGTTCCCCTTTGTCCATGTGTGTAGTCAAAAATGTAGTCAACTTAATAACTGCGTCTTCAGTAGACTTGCCCTCCCTGAAACCGAACTGATTCTCATTTATTAACTTATTTTGTTCTAGATAAGATACTAATCTTTTGTTTACTACCTTTTCAACTAGTTTAGACAGCGTTGACAATAGTGAGATGGGTCTGTAGTTAGAAGGATCATCCTTAGAACCAGACTTGTAAATTGGACACACAATAGCTCTTTTAAAAATAGTGGGAAAGGTACCAGTTGCGAGACTTAGATTACACAGGAAAGAGAGAGGGCAAGCCAGTGCAGCGATATTTTGCTTGAGGATATCTGTAGAAATTTTATCCCATCCAGGTGCACAGTGCGATCTTAAGCCGAACACAATACTAGCCACTTCATGTGGGTCAGTGGGAACAAAGGACATTGAGTTAACTGGTGTATTATTTGTTTTTGCCGTTGCTGCCAAGTCTTGCTCCGTTTTATTAAGTTTATCCAACATATTACTCGCTAATGAACCCCCAATCGTCGTAAAGTAAGCATTGACCGTGTTAAGGGAACCTGCTGGCGAGTCCCGAATATTAACCAGCTCATGCGGTATTTCTTTTTTTGTGTTAAAGTTACACACTTCCTTTATTGTTTTCCATGTTTCCTTGATATCTCCTTTTTTTGCTAACTTCTCTTGGTAGTACTGTCTTTTTAGGGTTTTAACCAATTTGTTACACGTATTTCTGTATGTCAAGTATTTCTGTTTAATACATTCATCACTAGGGTTTTTTTGTGTTGTGCGTGAAGTCTATCTCTCTTTCTTATTGATTTTACAACTCCTTTTGTTATCCATGGTTTTAGGGGATTGTGTCGTTTTGGTGTCATCTTTATTTGGGTATTTTGACTAATGACCCGTAGTATTGTATTTGTTACTAGTTCAGCGGCTATGTTAGCATCGCTAATACTATATAATTTATCCCATTTTTCTTCAAGCAAAGCATTCCTAATTTCCTCGTGGTTAACGATTACTTTTTTGTATTTTGTAACTGTTTTATTTACTGATGTATCGCTGATATAAAGTAGAATAGGAGAATGATCAGTCAGTTGCTGTTCGAACACTATAGTTTTCCAAGGGTTGCATGATTTGACCATGAAATGATCCAGGCAATTGTTAAGCCTAGTGGGTTTTGTTATGCCTTGCCTCAACCCGTACATAGCCATTAGATTAAGGTAGTTCTGAACCGGTCCGCCTGCGTCATCTAAAGTATTTATATTGATGTCTCCCGTGAACACAATATTTTTTGTATGTATGCTGCCAAGTACTTGATCAAGTGCATTTATGTAGTTTGAGACATTTTTGAAGCACGGCGGTCGGTACGAACATACTAACGTGAAGTCGGTGGAAATGTTAATAAGCAGGCAGTTTCCCTCCGAGAACACAGGTTCAGACGAACGCGCCCCTATTTCATTCCGTACATAAACAACTACACCGTCATTTTTGTTAATTGTTTTTTTAGTCCAAAATATGTCATAGTTGTTTAGGTACGGGGGTGGATTGTTCTCAGAAGTCCAACACTCGGTGAGAACGAAGATATCCACTGGAAATGGCAGTGCTGAGACGAACGCTAGAAATAGGTCAAAATTGCAGTGAATGTAAAATATTTAAAGTAAGAATAGATAACGATGTTTTATCGTGCTTAACATAATTGATTGCCTGCGAACATAGTTTAGTGTCCCCAAGAAGAACACAGTTTACCTCAGCCTCGTTTTCTTCTATCTCAGTTGCAATTGAGTTATTCATTAAATGATCGAATTGTTAGAAGAATATCGCAATGGTATATTCACGATATCGACTGTCGTAGAAAGGATGTTTATTGTGCATGAACAGACACGATTATTCTCAAAGTCTAAATGGTCTGGTAAATTTAACTTGGTAGTAATTATTATTATGGTGTTTATGAATTTACAAATCAAAATATTTATAATCATGTGTTTCACTATAGCTTGATAAATATTTTTTTCCTTTGCGTGTGCGGCGATGAAATACAGCATGTTGTAGTTTTGTGTGTAGAATATTGTTTGTGAAGTTCGTGTGAGATATTTTGTTATATGGTAGGTATTTATGAGTAAGTAAATTGAGTATAGGTGGTTTGGTGTGTATGGTGATTTGAGGATTGTATTTATGAATAAGCTAAATAAGAAAACGAGAATTAATTTAAAAGATTGAGAAGTACATTTTGCCTTTGTGTATGCGATGATGAGATACAGTATGTTGTAGTTGTGTGTGTAGATTATTATTTGTAAAGTGTGTGTGTGATGTTTTATTATATAGGGCGTATTTATATGTAAATAAGTTAAGTATACGTGGTTTGGTGTGCATGGTTGTTTGGAAACTCTAATTAAAAATGATATAAACGAGATAACAAAAAACAATTTAAAAGTTTGTATTAGTCACTTGGTATTCTGATTTTGGCTTTCTGGAACGCTAAGACATTTTTCAGAGCTAACAAGTAATTGTTTGTCACCCTCTATCTTACGCAGAAATATATTACCATTAGAGATCCAACAATATTTGTACCCATTTTTGCTAGCAAACTCTCTGGCTAAGTAGAACAGTTTTTTAGTACCAGCTGGTAGATGTTCAGAAATGTACACTGGTTGATGATCTCCGGGTATACCCATGATTGTAGTGTTTAATTTGTCAGCTTTTCCCTTGCTTTTATTGAACGAGCGCACCGCCGTCAATAGTGTCTGCTTAGCTTGTACGGTAGTGAATTCTGCAATTATTGGACGTGGAGCAGTTGAAGTGGTAGGTTTACGTGGTAAACGATAGATATCACGCAATTCAGTTTCAGCTATGTTTACTCCAACAGCTGTGCCTATGTTACGCACCGTTTTAATGAGACTAGCGCTAGATTCAGAACTTCCTTGCGGGATGTTCCGCAACTCAATGCCAGAAGATCTCGATGTGTGCTGCAGATCTAGTATTTTCTGCTCTAGATTTTCGATGTGCTTCTGTTGTTCACGTCTCTCCTTTCTCAAAATTTCAACTTCTGCTTTCATATCTTCAAATTGTTTGTTTATAAATTCTATTGATTGAACAATTCCTGCGTTAGATTTGCAAATTTCAGAGTTGGATGCCTGTATTTGATTGTTTTGGTTCTTGATATCTCCTATATCCGTTGACAACTTCGCTATTATGGTTGTTTGGTCAGCGAGCAGTTTTGCAATACTACTGTCTTGCTCCTTTTTCCATTTAGCAAGTATAGCATACAGTTCATGTGTGCTCATTTCACCCATATCACTTTGCGGCGAGTTGTCTTTACGTTGACGTTTGTGCCTATTAGTGTTCACAAATTCACATGCAATTCCCGCCGTAGTAACATCGGATTCAGATCTTGATTCTGCCTGGCTCAGGTTGCCAATCTGCGGTCTAGGCGTATTGGGGGGAGTACGATGTACACCTGCCATGATTTCAATCAGTAGAATTAATAAGTTGTGTCCAATTACAGACTCGTCGAGTCTCAACCTAATGCCGGTTTCGTAGCCGATACAGTTGCCGTAGTCAACTCGTAGCACACTCTAGTGTCGTAGCACTCGTAGCGGCGGGCGCTGTGGTGTCGTAGCAGCGGTGGCGTCAGCTGCACGTAGCACTCTGTTGTTTCGCTACTTACGTGTACTGTGTCGATGGCGCGATGCGTAAGCAGCCCGGGTCACACCTCTCAGAGGCGACGGTTCGAGTCCAGCGAATCACAACCACTTTTCCGATTTCACTTTAAAGTGTCAACGGCACCAATATTAATATCTCTCTCTAGGCATACCCACTGGGAGTAGCCCTCAGGTAAGCTCAAGTAAAGAGTGACAAGGAAATCAATTCAACTATAATCGACCAATCACAGAATTTAGAGCACGGACAAACGACACACGTCCACAATGTTTAACGTTCGATGGCGAAATGCTAATGTAAACTGAACCAATGTAGCTCGGCTGTATACCCGTAAATGCTGCTGCTTTCCCAAGATGATACTACCAAATACAATGCTGAATGATGATACTCCATTTAATGTTGATTTAGCTAGAAGACAAAAACAAACACTATTCAATGAACAATGACCTTTCACCACGAACCCAAAATAAAATCCCGAATTCCACGAAAAACTCAATTAGAAATCGATCATCTGGAAACATCGTAAAGTCTACCACGATACATCACACCACCGTGCCTAACAAAGGGTTCCGTACAATGAAGCGTGCTGGTTAGGGTTCCGTCGGCAAATAGTTAATCGCCGCGACCAATGGCGCGTGAAGATAATTACTGACGCCGCCCGCTGTAATGAGAAGTCGGACTGGCGACTGATCTGCTACTCTTTTGGCCAGGTGGGTGTTAGGTAATTAACTGAGAGGTTTTAATCTTCCTACTAGTTGGTCGGTTTTGAGGGAATTAGTGGGTGTTGCGAGCAATTTGGTCGATTCGATTTATTTGATCGAATGTGAGGGTACGTACCTAGGTATGTCATTTTTAGGGTGGAAGAATAGGAGTGGAACTTTGGGTTTATGTGGAAAAATTCCCTGACTTTCAAGATAATCTTATGGTAATCTTGACGATCTGCGAATTTAACATTGCAGCTCACTAGAACAATCACATGGTCTTCAAAACTATGATTATAAGACCGTTGAGAATCATTTTAGAGCGTATAAACAATGCTTATTTGCAATCTTTAATATTTTATGGACATGGTAACAAGAAATGATATTAAAAAAAATATATATATTACACTGTCGGCGTACAAAATAGTCCCAGCAACGAACATACCGTTTTCCATAAGCAGATTCCCGTGTTCCCTCTAACATTTTGCAGCTGTAAGGTAGTTTATGCTCGTAATCCTGCGTCCACCTGCCTCACTGTCACGCGGCAGACGGATAAATCTCTGGCCGACACCCATCGCCGAAGGATTTAAGGTGGGTCCCTTCCAACGCCAAGATGTGTACTTTTACGAATTTGTTTACGAATTGTTGAAGGGCGTTCAGTAAAACGTTTAAATGTACAGGAAAATCAATTATGAAAATCTAATGCCACTGTGAGCTTGCTCTGAACTAATGTGGTACACTCAAGTTACTATAATAGGCATGTTATACACCTGAAGGATATTTTTACTAGCACTCTATTAGCTTTCGGATGTCCTTGATTACATTTTGCATTAAAATGATAGTTCAAGAAGGTATGTCACCTGATAGAACCGCCCGCTATGAGGTACAGGAATTTGTTTGATAATTGCCTAACAATATTGCTGCTTGTTGCCCGTACTTGTATTTGTGTTATCCCAAACTAAAGTTACTCTACGAAAGTCTACAGTCAAATACAACATGAGTACGGCCAGCGGCGGTTCTAAAGCGTTGGCTAGTCTACTCCAATATAGAAGTACGGCACCCAAATTCCAGAAATCAGCAATATGTATTCTAACTTTACTACACGTGCCACGATTTTGTTTCGAGCCTGCAGATTTGACCTAAAGGGAACATAAAAGAGATAGATAACTCGCGGAATTTACATGTTTGCATTACGTAGGTAGATAAAATTGATTATATTTAAGATGGTTAGTTAATAATATGCAAACTATGCCTGCTTGCTTTATTAATATGTTTATCATAAGATACTCGCACAAAAATGAGGAAGATTTTAGGTACTACTGAATACAAAACCTCATCTGCCTAGCCTTTTCCCAACTATGTTGGGGTCGGCACAAAACAAACACAACTTATTAAAGCAGTTTTAGCAAGCTCCCTGGTTAATTAACTCTTTTGTTGGCTGTACATACAGCTTCGAATTCTATGAACTTCTCATCGACCATGCTAATTAGGATATATGTACGTTAACAATATCATCACTGGATTTATAACTCATCTAAAATGAAAAAAATAGTGAAAACGAATTAAATAGTAATTCTTTTGTAACTCATTAATTAGTGAACAAAAACCAGATGTATATCAATTAAATAAATCCAAATATGAAGCTACGTTGTAATTTACAAGCGTCGCGCAATTGTTGTGCAGTAATTAGGCAATTACGACTGCGAGCACGTTTTAAATTAATTACTTGGGTGTTAAATACGCACAGAATATTCGACTAACATTTGCATGCTGATGCGCTTGTGATTATCGGGATCAGTTTTATGGGTACATTGTGGTTTGTTAATACTACTAAACGTGTTACAATTATTTTAAAATTCATTCTTTGAATAAACTGTTCTATTCATATTGTTTGGCGATGTCAAGGCTCCGTCTTCTTGCTTTCCTTATATCTCTTTTAGTAGCTTATACCAAATGCTAATTGCCTTCAGAGTCCTTTGAAGGGGTCTTTACATACACAGGGTCACAAAAGTCTTCGAACACCCAACTAAATGAGCAGTTCACTCAAAAATATTAATATTATTTAAATCAATCTAATACTAGATCAATACATAGTGAGTGTGTACTTTATTGCGAACAAAACTGGCTAATTATGTTGAAGCAGTAAGTTAAAAAAAATCAAGAACTAAAAAAATTGCTTCATTAAAGTCTTCGTACAGCTTATTTACTACAGAAAAAAAACTCCTTTTGCATCAAATATAGCTTATAAGCGTCTGGGTATTGCCATAACTAAATTTTCTGTGATGTCTGAAGTTATATCAGCCCAATTTCTCTTTGAATGAACTTTCATCAGTGATAACAACACTGACCTTAGGTTTTCGTAGACGTCGGTCTAATTCGTTCCAGAGATATTCAATCACATTCAAATCTGGTGATTGTTGAGGGAATTCAAATATATTTGTAACATTTCATCACAATCGTTTATTTATATTTTGGATCATTATCTTGTAATAATATCCAGTCTTTTTTGATTTTGAGATTTGAGAGAGAAAACGTTAAGTTTTCTCTCTCAAATCTCAAAATCTTCTGAATCTTACAATCCTACTTGTCATAACCCAAAATTCTTCTGTACCTTGCACCTCTCCTGGCTCGGCGAAGGCTCGCAAGAAGCGCGCCGAGAGTGTCCGTCAGCTAATCTGACACACTGCGAGCTGCAGCTGACAATTTGGCGCTGGCTTAAGCTTGACATGGGCTAGTGTGGGAGCGGCGAGCGATTTCAAAATATAGACTAGATACGTATTATGACTTCATGAATGAGTTTTGTGCTATAATATGTTTTGGGCTGATTCTCAATTGGTAGTATAGGCCAGCTGATACACGCAAAGCAAAGCAAAGTATAGATTTGTAACATATTTGGCGCCATTCTGTATGTTGTTCCCAGATTAACAAAAAAAAAAACGGATCTTGTTAATTTAATAAATTCTTCGTCATAGTTTGATAAGTAACTGAGTTGTGGATGTCATAATTATAGGCAGTGACTCAATGAAAAAACTTGTATTCAGCTGCATCCGGTAAGACTGGAAGCAGACCACCAACACAGTTGGGAAAATACTAGGCAGAGAATGATTATGATGGTTTGATAAATAACTTACTTAAGGTATAGAAAATAGGATAGGTATTGTGAGACGCAATTCACGTCATATTTAATCATTTTAAATGCGCGTCGATTACGAAAAGTAAGCCAAAAAAAGTAACTCCATCAAAAATGAGTATGCATGCAATTTAAAAAAAAACGCGTCAAGCTCTTCACTTGCATCACACCCCTTACCTGTGCATCGAAAAACATACACAACTTTTCCCCAGACAAAATGCTACTCTACCACCACATAATAAGATTCAAAATCCTTTCACCACACATGTGCCTAAGGTTTTCGAGGTAGATTTAGATGTCACCGAGGCGAAATCGTCGTGAAGCTAGATCCTGTGTCTCGTATAGGTACGACTAAGTTTAATAGCCTAACTTAAGACTAGGCTACGCTGAGGCTGGAAGCAAAAATGCCCAAGTTTATCATGTTTGACAGGCTATATAAGTTCGGTACCTTATTGTTGAGAACTGGTGAGATGGAATGATGGATGATGAAAAATGTTGTTATGAAATATTAATAGTTTTAAAGTTTTCAAATAGTTTAGTATTAATTTTGAGACTGTGATGATGGTTAAGTTTTAGTAAATCTACTTAAACATTCTCCAAAATCCTGTACTTCATGCGGTAACATACAAAACCGATTGATGTTTTTGTCTCCTCTTCCCTCGTACCTATCAGTCGAAGTGAACAGATTAGCGAGTCTCTTTTAAAGCACTTCGTTGAATAAACATTGCTTCAGCGAATGTAAAAGTTTACAGTGTCTCAGCACTTGCCCTACAGAACATAACAGTGGCGAAGGGTGAATTTAGAGGTAAGCTGAAGCAAAAAAAAAATGCTTTCCTAGGCCGTGTGTGGTGCACGTAGTCCTAAGTCCAGTTACTTAAAATGCTTTCCTAGGCCGTGCGTGGTGCACGTAGTCCTAAGTCCAGTTACTTAAAATGCTTTCCTAGGCCGTGCGTGGTGCACGTAGTCCTAAGTCCAGTTACTTAAAATGCTTTCCTAGGCCGTGCGTGGTGCACGTAGTCCTAAGTCCAGTTACTTAAAATGCTTTCCTAGGCCGTGCGTGGTGCACGTAGTCCTAAGTCCAGTTACTTAAAATGCTTTCCTAGGCCGTGTGTGGTGCACGTAGTCCTAAGTCCAGTTACTTAAAATGCTTTCCTAGGCCGTGCGTGGTGCACGTAGTCCTAAGTCCAGTTACTTAAAATGCTTTCCTAGGCCGTGCGTGGTGCACGTAGTCCTAAGTCCAGTTACTTAAAATGCTTTCCTAGGCCGTGCGTGGTGCACGTAGTCCTAAGTCCAGTTACTTAAAATGCTTTCCTAGGCCGTGCGTGGTGCACGTAGTCCTAAGTCCAGTTACTTAAAATCTGTGACTGTCTCACTGGCTTCAGTCTTCAGTCCACCTTTATTATGCGTGTAAGCACTGATAGATTGACGCAGTGTCTTGCAAGTATAATAAAAGAGGCTTTGAAAAAAGCCTCTTTTATGATGTCTACTGGACAAAACTGTTTAACTACAATACCACTGACTTATCCTACTTATTATACTGTTTATCGTAAAGAGGGACATTTAATTTACAGTTATATCTGAGCGAGCACGGCATAACCCATTTCCGTGTTTTTTTAATTTTCAAAACATAACCTTGAAAAGCATGTTTCCTCACAAAACATATAATCTGTCAAACAACAATCTACTGCCAATAATGCCATCGTAATGATTACTTTTCAAATCTACTCTAAATAAGTAATTTCAACTTAATTAACTATCTACTTACCCCAAATACCTAATTACAACGTACTTTCACTACACACATAACAAAACAAACTCCAACTATAATTCTAATACTGATTTCTGGCCTGATGGCATTACGTTTCGGCGTTTCGTGCATTTCAGGTACGGGCCGAAACAAGGGGATTGTAATGATTGTAATGTTAAAGTCTAGTTCAATTACATTATGGATCGTATGACAAATAACTGTAAATTCATTAGTTTTAATTGTAAAAATTTTAAAACTTCCATAGAAGATGTGAGTAAATTATGTAAGCTAGCGAATGTAGTCTGTCTCCAGGAGACGTGGTTGCTTAGTCACGATCTTCCGCTGTTAGGTACTGTATCTTCTGATTTTGAGTATATAGGTAAGAGTTCGGTAGACAGCGGTGAATTACTGGTCGGTAGACCCTATGGTGGCGTGGCCATATTATGGCGGAAGGGTATTTTTGATAGTGTTTCTGTTATAAATTGCAACAGTGACAGACTGTTAGCTATCAGGGCTAGTATAGGTGGTCGCTCCATACTAGTCTTCTGTGTATACATGCCAGTAAAAGCAAGAGAAAACTTACCTATTTTCACGGATATTCTTAGCGAGATCAGCTCAATTGAGGAAGGTAGTTTAGTTCAAACTGTTATTATTTTAGGAGACTTGAATGCGCAACCTGGCCAACTATTCTTTTCCGAGCTGAATAGCTTTTGCACGGACAGGGCTTGGGTGTGCGCAGACATAGAATTTCTGGGGACTGAGTCAAACACGTTTACCTATTTTGACACGTTTCATCGTAAGGGCAGTTGGTTGGACCATTGTGTTGTCTCACAAGCAGCCTGGCAAGCTACAGTTAACGTCGGAATAATTGAGGACATTTTTGCTTCTGACCATCTGCCTATATTTATCGAGTGTAATTTGGGTTCAATTAGTCCTATCTCAGCGATCCAAAATACATCGCGGAGTGCTGTAATCTGGGGGGAAAGAGATGCGACGCAGGTCTGTAAATATCGAGATCTATGCAGTAAGGGTTTGCGCGATATTGACTTCCCCACTGAATTTGAAGCATGTAGTTTTGGGCCTTGTATCTTATCTGATCATAAATTAGTACTAGATAAAATGTATAGGACAATTGTGGATGTATTAAGTGATGCGGCTGTACAATCTAATACCAATGTTAGACCTAAGCGGCGTAATAAACGTGTGTGCGGCTGGAACGATCATGTGAGGGAAGCGCATCGGGAGGCCAGACTAAAATACCAAAACTGGTTGTTTCTGGATAGACCAAGTACTGGCCCCGTTTACGACCAGATGTGCGAGTCCCGTAAAATCTTTAAAAGCCGGCTAAAATGGTGTCAGAAACACCAGGACCAACTTAAAATGGACGTTATAGCTAAACAAAGAGCCGATAAAGATTTTACTAAATTTTGGAAATCCACTGGTAAACTTGATGTTAAGCCTGGCCTCCCTGCGAATGTTGATGGCCGAAGTGACCCAGAAGATATAGCTAACTTGTTCATGGAGCACTTTAAAGTACGCTCTCCTTTGGGTCCTTCGACCACTATGCCAGATGGTGGGCCCACCGTGGCGGGCGATGAACCTTTACTAAAATTCACAGCAAAGCAACTAAAAGTAGTGATAAACAGTATGCGTAGGGGTAAATCTCCGGGCCACGATGGGCTCAGTATTGAGCACTTCAGATATGCGTTCACATGCCGAGGGTCCTGTCCATGTTCTTTAATATGTGTATTAGTCATTCATATTTACCTGACGATTTAATGAAAACTACAGTGGTGCCCATAGTGAAGAACAGGACAGGAGACGTATCAGACAAGGGAAATTATCGCCCGATCTCTCTTGCGACAACTGTAGCAAAACTATTGGATAGTGTGCTTGAGTCTTGTCTGGGTAAGTACATAAACATACATGACGCTCAGTTTGGGTTTAGACCTGGACTGTCAACTGAAAGCGCGATTCTAGCTCTTAAGCACACTGTCCAATACTACACGGAACGGAAGACACCGGTATACGCCTGTTTTTTGGATCTCTCCAAAGCCTTCGATCTCGTTTCGTATGAAGTGCTTTGGAGGAAGATGGAGGATAGGGGTATGCCGGCGGGACTGTTAAAAATATTTCAATTCTGGTACTCGAATCAGACTAATTGTGTTAGGTGGGCAAACTGTCTGTCGGAGTCATACAGGTTGGAGTGCGGAGTGAGACAGGGGGGATTGTCCTCTCCAACGCTGTTTAACTTATACGTAAATGACCTCATAGTCGAGCTCGACGTCGAGTGTCGAGCGTGTCGGTTGCCGGGTGGGGGGTGTTTGTGTGAACAACATCAGCTACGCGGACGATATGGTGTTGCTGGGCCCGACTGCGAGGTCTATCAGGGAGATGCTGAAGGTATGTGAAAGGTACGCCGCATCACATGGTCTTATATATAATATAAGAAAAACCGAGTTCATGGTCTTTAAGGCCGCCGGCAAGTGCCCGGACACCATTCCTTCAATTACCTTAAACGGCGCTAGCATACAGCAGGTTAACAAGTTTAAATATCTGGGCCATATACTTGTCGACGACCTCAAAGACGATGAAGATGTGGAGAGGGAGCGCAGGGCGTTGGCGGTTCGCGGGAACATGTTGGCGCGCAGATTTTTCCGTTGTACCGATCAGGTCAAAATAACCTTGTTTAAAGCATACTGCCAGGGCCTGTACACGGGAAGTCTGTGGTTCAGCTGCTCACGGGGGACGCTAAATGCCTTGCGCGTCCAATACAACAATGTTTTTAGGATGATGTTGAAACTCCCTCGTTTCTGTAGTGCCTCAGGGATGTTTACCCAGTCGCGTACAGATGGTTTCCATGCGATCATCAGGAAAAAGGTAGCATCGCTTGTGAGGAGGATTCGAGGGAGTAGCAATAGCATCCTGAGGGTCGTGGCTGAGGACCCGAGAGCTCCTGTGCTGAGGCATCTCATGCGAAATCATTGTCCGCATGAAATGCCTCGTAAGTACATGACTCATTAAGAGTTTATCCCTAAATTTTGTTACTAACCCTAGTGTATAAGTTGTAGTATTTAAGGTGTGTACTAACAAAAGTGGTTCCTATGTTGTTCCAAAAATAAAACTATTATTATTATTATATTATATAAATACTAATTACTGTTTTATAACAACAAACATTTTCCACGGTCTGTTATACTAGTTCAATGAATAAAACGATCAAAATGCAAATTAACTACAAGTTTAAACAAATTATTACGTCAAAATAATGTACCAGCTGAACATTATTTTGACGATTTGTAAAAAACTCAATTCGATTCTGTAAAAAACTCATCGTTAAATCATAAGTGAAATAAGTACTTAATAGTGTTAATCCCTACCATTAGGGAATGACAGAGCTCACTTCCCGCTCACTTCACCTAAGTTCTCACGGTGAGATTTTTACAGAATAGCACTGCTACACATGAAGTTATGTCAATTGTATAATGACGTTCGTATAACCCGAATGCATTACGAAGTTCAGCGATACCGACCGAATGGCGATATTGCTCCATCTCGTTCGCAATCGTTTTCTATGTACTGTGTCTATAGTAAGCCGGTATTTACCGGCATGGCTTACTGGCCTTTAAGATTTAGCAAGCCACGTGACCCGAAGTGACGTCATGACGATTTTATTTTGTATAGAAATTGAACTCATCGCAAGCTGCACGCGCCTTTTAGACGCGCACGCCTTTTTGCACGCTTATTTTAGAGCATTTTTTTTTGTTGGTAAAGAAATAGAAAAAATGTAATGTAGGCGTTTTGTAATGCTTTAATTTTATGGTGTATTAAATACCTGGGTGGTTGTGTTCTGAATTTTCGAAGGGAAGCCGGTGGGAATCGGCTTGTGAGAGCGCCTCGCGCCTGGAACATTATCGTTTAGCACTTGCTTGCAAGTAATAAAATGGACTTCCCTCATCATCATCATTCTCCTACCTTTATCCTTATGTTTTTTTCGTCCATATTTCTCTATTAGCCTAGTTTTGTTTTTTTTCTATTAGTTTTTCGTGACGATGGGAAGAGACCAGTCGGCATGACGTTGTTGCCTTGGAAGGTGGGTAGGCCTCTGGTGTGGGACGTAATCTGTGTCGATAGCCTTGCGCGATCTCATGTTCCTAGCATTTAAAAATAAAATTCGGCTAAGCATCACAAGCACAGTATTTTCAGAACATCAACCTTATCGCTAATCGCAGTTAGATACTTTCATCTTAACAACATTAAAGATTAAACTGGAGTTTAGAACAACATTCTCAAGGATACTCAACTACCTAATATTTAATTCTGCTTATTCTAAACTCTGCAACCTTCAACCTTTTCCGACGTGGATTTACTTGAACACCCTATTAACAACGACACAGCCGACTCTCGATCTTACGTCTCTAACTTAAAGTCTATTTTGCTATCTATGTGACAGTTAAGGTAAGCTCTTCATTATCGAAGCAGATGATTTTGAACCTTGTGAATTCCTTCTTAAGGTGGGTTTTGTGAGAAAGTATGTAGTAGATGTGTAAGCTAAATTGTTGAGCTGAGTAGTCTGTTTTTACAGGTTGAAATCGGCATATAAGTTTAACAAGACTTGACTTTGTGGAGTAATGATGTGTCTTTCACGTTCTTGTGGCAATTAGAGGATACGTAGTTCTTCGAACATCCTTTTACATATAATGTTTGTCCTCTTCTACTGTCAATTTATTAGGAGAACTCTTGAACATTCTTAGCCTGAACTTCTGTTATTGTATTTTTTTGTTGGTGTACCGTGCTTTTTAAATAAACTAAATGTTTTTGTAGCCAAATTAATGTTTTTTTTTTACTAAAACAAAAACAAAAGAGAGAGAGGAGTTTGTCTGAAAAAATTAATCATCTAAAAAAACATATTCATTCATAATTATTTATTAGCATTATCATAATGAATAGTATCCCACCCTTTACCAATAAGAAGAGACTTATACAGTGTGAGTCTTTATAAAGTGCACATATTAAAAAGGGTGAAAATATAAACAATTTTATCGACGGAAAAAATGTCAATTTTTTTTTTTAAATGGTAAAAAATGGTAAAAATGGTAAATTTTCTTTAAAAAATCATGAATAATTAATTTTGAGGTTTCTTTTTCAAAAAATTATGGCTTTATTACCTTGGCCTATTATTAGAGATCATTATTAATTTTGTTTTGTTTTAATATGACATTTAGTTTAAAAGTAGTAACAGTTTGTTTGCATGGGGTACCCAGACGAGAGTAAAAAAAATTAAAAATTTAATTTTTTTTTTTAGATTTTTTTGACATTTTTTCCGTCAATAAAACTGTTTATATTTTCACCCTTTTTAATATGTGCACTTTATAAAGACTCACACTGTAGACATTTTCAGTTGACAACAAGCAAGATTTCACCCGAAACGTGTTCTTTCCAATGTCCTTGCAATGAACATTCCTCCTGTAGATAGGACCCACCGTACAACCAATATTTGCGTTCTTGAAATTCAACAGTAAAATGGTAGCTAGACTGGTTTTTTAATAATATCCTTTGTTCATTTCTCTTGTACGAGTATGTAGGGTAGCTATGACCTACATGTTTGCAAGAAATGTGACATGATTGCATTCATACGATATAAAGCTAACTCATATCATCAGGAATTTTCAATCTCGCTTGATTGAGTATTCAAGTACAACACACGGTAATAAAGTCTACGATATGTCCGAATATTAGACACCCTCGAAAGTAGAAATTACGACACGTTCGAAAAAAAACTAGAAAAAAAATCTGCAAAACAAAACTAGTGGAATCCGGTTCCAACGAGTAGGGAGACAACATGTGCCTACCGACGCGGACAGTGCGAACAACAAAAATATTTCGCCGGCGAATCTAGTCGGCGGTGGCGTAGGCTTTTACGCTGACGCTACTGAATAAAATAAATGGATAGTGCAGAGCTTGTTTTCATACTATCTATGATTTTAGTGAGGCGCCATTTGTTGTACGTTGTTACGATTTTGTGCACGGTTGGGCCCGTTGATATGCGGTGCAATTGAGGCTCTGATGGTAGGGTACATCATAAAAGTTGTTTATGGATTTATTTTGAGGTGAGCAGATTTATCCTTATTATTGTAAGATACGAGAAATTTTCTTGAATGTTTTGTGGTGTCTTCAAAAATGGGTTGTATGAGTAAGAAATTATTGGTGTGCTTTCCTAATGTTTTTTTCATTGTATAAGCTTGATGAATTTGTAGCGGCATCTACATCGCTATATGCGGACTACGCATCATACTGAAGTCACGCAAAATCCTTCATCGCGCAAGCAGAGTTTACCGCGCTACTAGCATATATAAAACGTGCCGATGTCAGTCGTCAGGCAGTAAGTAGCCCATCAGACACAACACCTAATTGGTCGGAGGATCCTCTTTTTTCTATGTAAGATGAGTTCAGTTTCTACCAAAAATCCACAGGCAATCTGACAAAGTAATAGCTTGACGTTTAATTTGACTTAGGACATTCAATTTTCAAGAAAATAGACACATGCATCATCATTGTCGTCAACAAGTGATTGTAGTTCATTATTTAAACGTTATAATATGAGTCAAGATGACCTAACGGTTATGCGCGTACAGATGCGTGCGTCAATCAGTGAGCCGTGTTCAAATCTCACGTAGAATTTTTGTTAGTTTTTACTCGATGGGAAGTAATGAGACAGAAATATAATATTCTTTATCTTGTTTGCTTTGTTCACACATTTTGTAAAGTTAAATGATAAATGATTTATTTTCTGTAAGTAGGTTTGTACAAACACTTTTACACGGCAGTCACATTTTTTTTAAACGAGATGAGGCCGGCCTTTCCTATCTGACTACTCTGAGAAGAAAGGCCGAAACAAACTCAGAGGTCACAGTCTCTTTTAAAGTCCAGACATAATCTTGGTCAGATCATGTGAAGACCATGTAGATTGGTGTCTGAAATGGTCTTTTGAATAAAGAACCACACAGATTGAGCGGACCTGTCCAGTCAGTGCACGCATTTGTCAAAAATCGTGCAGCTCAACTCAGAACTTGAGGAGCCTTACGATTCGACGAACAATACCAATGAAAGGACATTTGGGTAGGCCGCATAAATGACTCAAACTGCCAGATCATGATTAAAACTAACTAAGAAGGAAAACCGAAAAAAAGAAATGACCCACATAGTCTTCACACTCACAGTAATAATAATAAAAATAAGATACTTTACAAAGTAAATTTCCATGTCATTGTTTATATAAAATTCATCAATGTCAATGTGTATATAAAATCCGGATATAATCTTTGATCTTTGAGGATCATGTAGATTGGTGTCTGAAGTGGTCTTTTGAGGAAAGAACCACACTGAGTGGACCTGTGCAGTCAGTGCACGCATTCGTCAGTGACCGTGCAGCTCAACTTAAGGAGCTCAACGATTCGACGAGCAATACCAAGGACAGGACATTTGTGTAGACCGCATACACCACTCAAACTGCCAGACCATGATTAAAACGGACACAATGACCCACATAGTCCTCACATTCACAATCATTAAAATAATATAAGACTTTAAACAGTAAATGTTCATGTCATTCTGTATATAAATAGATATTTAGAAAGAAAGAAAAAAAAAAAACCAAAGTGTAAATCAGCAAAATAAAAAATAAACAACATTCACTGTCTAGACCTATTGGAGCAGCTCAATCCCAAGCTTTTTTGTCCTCAATATAGTCTTTTACAGTATAATAGGCTTTCTGGCATAGTTTTAGCCTTATAAAAGATTTGAATTTATTAATGCTTAGTTCTTGAATGTGGCTAGAAAGTTTATTATAAAAACGTATACATTGGCATCTAAACGAGCCACCTATTTTCTTGAGCCTTGTTGTAGGAACAACATATATGTGTTTGTTCCTAGTATTTATATTATGGATATCACTGTATTTTTTAAACAGATTAATATTTTTATGTGCATACAAAAGATTATCATAAATGTACTGAGAAGGCACAGTCATTATATTAATCTCTTTAAATTTGTCTCTGAGGGAGTGTCTGGGACTTAATTTATAAATGGAATGAATTGCCCTTTTTTGTAAAATAAAAATTTTCTGAATATTGGCGGCATTTCCCCACAACAGAATACCGTATGACATCACACTATGAAAATAACTAAACTAAACGGGCTGTCTCTAAATCAGTTAAGTCACGAATTTTCCTAACGGCGTATGCTGCAGAGCTAAGCTTTTTTGACAATTTATCTATATGGGGGCCCCATTTTCAATGGGGCCCACATATAGATAAATTGTTGCTTGGCATAGATAAATTGTTGCTTGGCATCCAAAGTTATGCCTAAGAACACAGTGGTATTTTCGGGTTTTAACTCATCACCCTTTATGAGAATACTAGTTTCTACTTGTCTAACATTTGGTATCGTAAACTTAATACATTTCGTTTTTTTTTTTCCGTAAAGAAGTAGGTTATTAACATTAAAACAGTTAACTACTTTTGCGAGGACACTATTTATATTGTCAGTAACCAGCTGCTGACGTTTGAGTTTAAATAAAAGTGAAGTGTCATCTGCAAACAACACTATATCATGTTCATCCCTTATGAGGTAAGGCAAGTCATTTATATAAATAAGAAATAAAAATGGGCCAAGGATTGAGCCCTGGGGACCCCCATTTTTACTATAGATCCGGGTGACCTTTTTCCGTTAACATCAACTCTCTGAATCCTATCACTTAAGTAAGAAGTAAGAAGATCCAGAGAGGCGTTCCGAATTCCGTTGTAGTGAAGTTTCCTGATTAAGGTTTCATGAAGAACACAATCGAATGCCTTGGACAAATCGCAAAAGATGCCCAAAGCATCGCATTTGTCCTCCCATGCATTATAAATAATTATGTCCTAAAAGTTCAACTCCGGCATCAGTAGTTGAACGACCCCTTGTAAAACCGAACTGTTTGTTATGCAGTAATTTATTTTTGTTAAAAAAATCTTTGCATTTGGTTTAAAATAAGTTTTTCAAAAGTAATAAGTTTTTTAGAAAAGTAGATCATAGAAAACTAAATAAAGACCCGTCGTACGAAAACAAAAAAGCTCTCTGATCCTACTTTGCGGCTAATGAAGGAGAGGCGCGAGATGATCCTGCAGTCTTCAGATGATGCGCTCAAGTACTGGCAGCCCAATAGACGGATCTCTAAGTCCTTGAAAAACGACCTTCACCGCTTCAATACAGACCATAATGAGGACGCCATGGAGCGGAATAAAGGGTCCAAGGTCTTTGCTAGAGATCTGTCTATTGGACAGAGCCAAGTTACGAAACTGAAAATCGTATCCGCCAAACCTGAGCTGTTGAGAGAGATCAAGAGGTTCTATGGACAGTTATACAAGTTAACACCGTTACTAATTTGGCAAACGCCCCAAGAGGTAGATTGATCCGCCTCTATACCGAAGACATCCTGGACGTCAGCCTGTACAAGATTAGAATAGCTCTGAAGCAGCTGAAAAACCACAAGGCGCCGAGCGATGACGGAACTACGGCCGAATTCCTTAGGGGCGGTGGAAAACCCGTTCCTAAGGCCCTTCAGAATCTGTTTGGTTCCGTCATACTCGAGAGTAAAACACCACAGGCATGGATCAGAGGTGTGGTGATACTTTTCTTTAAGAAGGGCATTGCCCTTCTTAAGAATTATAGACCCATCTCACTTCTGAGCCATGTCTACAAGATTTTTTCAAGAGTCATTACGAACCATCTCTCAAGAAGGTTTGACGACTTCCAGCCTCCCAAAAAAGCCGGATTTCGTAAAGGCTTTAGCACCGTAGACCACATAAATACACTGCGAGAGGTTATACAGAAGACCAAACAGTATAACTTGCCTCTCTGCTTAGTGTTTGTGGACTACGAGAAAGCTTTTGATTCGATCAAGACATGTGCTGCACTGCAGTCTCTTCAACGGTGCCAGATTGACTATACATCAAGGTGCTGAAGTGTCTGTACGAAAACGCCACTATGTCAGTCCGACTCCAGGATCAGACCTCGAAACCTATCCTTCTGCAGCGAGGTGTGAGACAGGGAGACGTTATCTCTCTGAAATGATTTACAGCTGCGCTGGAGGATGTCTTCAAGGTTCTGGACTGGAAAGGGGCTGGCATTAATATCAATGACGCAACACAGGTGAGTACATAACTCACCTTCGGTTTGCCGACGAAATCGTAGTCATAGCATTTTATATAAGAAACGAAAACAAAATAAAATAACCTTTTTTTACACGAACATCATCCTTTACCTATTAATATGCCTAACGAGGTATGTGAGCTCGTTCTCAAAATGGCCGTCTGTTAGAGTCAGAACGTTGTATTATCACATTTCTG
Organism: Eremobia ochroleuca; assembly: GCA_949629135.1. Taxonomy (NCBI): domain Eukaryota; kingdom Metazoa; phylum Arthropoda; class Insecta; order Lepidoptera; family Noctuidae; genus Eremobia; species Eremobia ochroleuca. The sequence continues at coordinate 728,542 of OX451402.1, read as the reverse complement.
TGTTTTTATCACTTCTCCGTCAGAATACCTGCGCGGTAACGTTTGCTACTAAACCGCTGGAATTGCTGCTATTTTCTCGTGCCCTCTCGTTATGGTAACCAGGTTTACCGCCGGGCTAGATTTTAAATTGATAATGTTATTTTGTTAGAGTTATAGGGATAAAAAGGACATGTATTTTTAAGATAAAATGATTCTGTAATCTTTAGGAAATAGTTCACTCTTTTTTGGTAGTTCTAAAAATTTATTTATGTTTTAAATGATTTTGAAGCTAAGATTTTTATTTTTATAAATAAAAAATCGAAGAAGAATTTCAAAATAAATCTTGCTGTAGGTACACTGTTTTAACAAACAAAATATTTGGCGGTTTGAAAATGTGCTAGACTCAATATTTTGTAGTAGCTGTCGAGATTATATGTCTGGCGGACATAGAAATGAAATTGCATGTCAGTCAATATCCAGGATACGGGCTACGTGTGATATGCATATGCACCATTTCTTTAGTAAAAGACAAAACAAAATATGCCAAAGCTTTTGTATCTACGATAGTTACACGGGTTTCGGTTAAGTATGTGACTAATTTTTAATTACGACTTTTATTGAAAGTGTTCTTTTCTACACAACATGTGGCCCCTATATGCCCCTGTGTATCATAAAAACAAGACAATTTCTACATAATTTAACTTTATTATATTATTATTAAATGGTCACCCTACATGTAGGGCGTAAATGTGGCTCACGCGCGTAGTTTTTCTCTTCAATCATTATACTAGTCTACGAGCTTTTTATTCTCCCTAATAGTTTCCATTTGGGCCGAAATTCTTCTATTGTACTACATTTTTGTGAAAGCTTACGTGGTAGAAAGGCGTCATTAGCTAAATATATAGAAATAAAATAAATTTGTCTGGAAAATTGCTAGCAATCTAGATTTACGGCTTCTTATTTTTTGATACTTAAAAAAAAACTGCTACATCTATAAATCTGCGCACAAAATCAATTTGTAGAATACGAAAAATAAACGGACCTCCAAAAATTGCATTTTAATAAGTAAAAATAAAACGTAGCCCTCAGAAAAAAAAATCATACCTACATTCACATAATACTATCGAATACCGAAAAAAGTAATATTAAACATACTCGAGAGTTTCTGCAAGAGAATATTTAATAATCCGGCAAGGGTTGGCATAATATTCGCCGGCCCTTTTTAATGTGGCCTGGCTCTTTTGTAGCCCGCGGCCGGGCCCGTTGTGACAAGAGCGTCAGTACCTATGTTGGGGTTCAGTAGAGTTGGGTTTATAGTTGCCCTGGTAGATTATGTAGGTTAGTTTGTTGTGACGCAGAAATAAATGTAGTTTGAGGACGGAAATGTGTCAGTTAAATATGTTTTTCACCGTTTTTGTGTGTATTTTTTTTAACCGACTTCAAAAAAGGAGGTTCTGTATTCGACTCATATGTATGTATGTATGTATTTTTGTATGCCCGCGAGTTTCTCAAAAAATTTTGAACCAATTTTGATGTTTCCTTCATTAGCGAGATCTACATACTTTCAGGAAGGTTTAAGTATATAATACATTAGGTAATTTTTCCATTCAGGCTCAGAATGACCCTTTAACAAAATGTCCCTTGGTTTCAAATAGTCCCTTTCCCGAAATGTCCCTTTCCCATAATGTCCATTGCCTAGAATGTCCCTTTCCCGAAACGTCCATTTCCCAAAAAAACCCTTTCCCGAAATGACCCTTTCTCAAAATGTCCCTTTTCTCGAAATTGCCATTTCTCAAAATGTCCCTTTCCTACGACAGCTACGCGTTTAAACTGGGAATATAAGTATTTAATATTTACAAAATCAGTTTTTATTTTACAATTGAACATTATATAAAAGTCCACTTTTCGAGAAAGGCCAATTTCGGGCAAGGGACATTTTGAGAAAGGATCATTGAACCGCACGACCCCTGCGTAGAGCCTCCGGCAGGAGGCGTTTGGACCCCCTAGATTGGGCAGGAGCCGCTTCAAGGTAGCCCCGACCCGCTCCAGTCTGGGAGCCAAACGTCGGAAATGCTCCACGGAGTTCCACCGGCTGTCGAGGACGAGTCCCAGGTAATTCATCGTCGACTCGACGCCGATGTGAACCCCTCCCACCGCTATTTGGGAACCCGATGGTGGCGCGTACTGAGGACCATGAAAACACATGGCCTCGGACTTGTGCAGGGCCACCTCGACACCCAGTTGCCGGATCCTCTCAACGACTGTCGCAACCCCGCGTGTCATTAATTCAGCCGCCGCCTGGTGCGACCTCTCCTGCGCCAGGACCAGCGTGTCGTCAGCGTAGCAAACTACACTGACGCCGCTAGGGAGGTCGGCGCGCAGGACCCAGTCGTACCCGATGTCCCACAGATGCGGCTCCAGGACCTCTAGGAATTTTGTTGCCCTAAGGGCGTATTCCACCAAACTTTTAAATCTAGAATAAGTCTTATCCTGAGCTTAAATTTTGAATTTTTGACGGTAAATCAGACGGTTATTCAGACGTCAATTGTATTCCACGAATAAAAGATATCTGACTTTGGTAAAATCAGCCCTTAATATTGCTTTTTAACAATCATTTCAATAACCAGAATAATAACTCTTTGGTGACTCTTTTTCTATGTTTCTTTGCGTTATAATCAAAGAACAGAAACAACATCTATTTTCTACTAAGAATTCGTGGGATATTTAGAAAAGGTTATCGTATAATAATAGGTACCTAGGTACATCTAAACACGTCAAATAGACTTCGGTTATCCAGCCTACAAACCCCTATATACAGGTACGTAAGTACCTATGTTACCTTTGTATTGACATACGGAACCACATAACGATTTCAGCAGTTATTTTTACACTTGAACGATTTATTCGGTCCAGCGAGTTTGTGTTAATAATAATAACAGTTTTCCTCTTTCTAGTTAGACTCGCTTTATGTTGTGTTGTGACTTATTGAAAGAAAACTGCGGAAGTTTAAGTAAATATTGTACTTATTTTGATTCTCAAAACAACCTATAATTTGAAAAGTTCATTCTATTTTAGAGATTGACTGACTTTAAGTAAATATATCATTATAATAATTCAGGTTGTCCCTAAAAAAAAATTGGAGAGTCCATAGTATCCATATAACATTGGTAAGTTTAATAGTTACTGTTTCTGTTACTTGCCAACTTTACCATACTACCCATTGCAGAAAAAAATAAAAATCAACCGATTCCCACCAAAACAACACGCTTAGCCTTCAAAATCTATCATCGTTTATTAAATAATGAGTTTTTAATATTTAGAAGATGAAAAGATAAAACTGGCCAAATAGAAGGCCACGATTAGATGCCATTTGATTTAATTAAAAAAATGTTAAACGAGGCAGGCACCCTAGCGATGAAGGAAAATCAATTTGGGAACTTCGGGGTCGCACAAACTTTTTTTATTTGCCTTTTTAAAGTTAACGGGACGGTTTTAAAAATGTAATTAGTTGAACGTTTCATTTAAATTAAGGTATGAGATGAAGGCATACGGGTTGTCTTTAGGTTTTGGTTTGTATACATGAGGATTTTCTGAAGGTGTTTTATAAAGGAATTATTTTAATTGAATGTGTATAATTTACCGGAATACATCTCTCTCATTAAATCTGTTTGAAAGTAAAGGGTTGTATGTTTAGTAATGAATACCTTGTAATTATTTGTACGCTCTAGAATACAGAACAGTATAAACATTTGAATGAAATAACATTCCTGAGTGGTTTATACTCATGTTGGTAAATATAAGTCTCATAACCAGCTCAATTTAGTAAGAGCACAGTTTATCCCACAAAACCCGTAGAAATTAATCGAACTTCCAATATACCTTTTTAGCTATAAATAATCCGAACCTTAGACCCAATACTTCACTCGAATAAATAATTCATTTCCAAACAATTACATTAGAAACAGAAAACAAACCACACACGATATTTCGCTCAAATCCTACAAAGGCCGTCTTTGACGGACAATCGATAAGCGAACAATGACTCGATTGTCAGAATCGAGACGAATAACCGAGTAATCGAGACGTTGGAACCCCGCCTTTGTAACGCGGGAACTCGTTAGGGCAGCCTTTATCCCGGGATTCTTATCCTTCGGTGCTTTACCGACGTGTGTATGGCTAAGTCTGTTTTTGATTGACACTAAACCCTCCAAATAATGGGCGTATCGATCCGCTTTAAAAGGGCTGATTACGGGATATTTTTCATCGAATGCTTGAATATTTTTTTTGGGTCTTCGGGTCTTTTTACGATGGTATGGAAATTGTAACTACGTGGGCTAAGACTTTAGTTGTTTTATGTGTGAGCTGCACCTACTTACAAGTAAACTGAGGCATTTTGAACAGACAGAAAACTTTGCATTTACATAGGTTATGGAACTGTTTTCACGATTTTTCAATTTTGCTTTTCATTAGATTGTCTTTTAACATTAAGATTTTACTCACGTTTTCATTTGAAAATGTTGTGTTGTGCATTGCTGGGCAAATTAGCCCCCATTTGTGAGCGGATAATATTATCTAATCACCTTACATAAAGACGTGTTTTATCTACATTTTCCTCCCTTTAGCGTGAGTATTCAGACAACAAATTCACTCCGTGTTTTATAATTGTCAGCTTAGCAACAAAATTGTAAGATCCCGACTTACGGGATTAACTGACAGCACGGGCGATGTGCGGGGATGACGTTAACACACTGTTCCCTGCGCGTTGGTAAATTAGGGTGACGTGTAGCCTTGTGACAAATTGAAGCAATGAGTGAATATTTTACGTTTAATTCTAAAAATTTTTGACTGAGGAATAGGTAAATACAGACATTCAGATATAAGTAGGTACAGCAAACATACAAAATCTCGTCATTTTTCTCATAATTTGGTAGCGAGTAAAACAAACCAAATCAATCACATTAACAATCGTATCGTATTAACCTATTGAATATTGCTTGTTGTTGGCTGCACTTTATAATATTAACGTACCAATTACACTGCTGAATATGTCTGTAGTAAAAACTCCACAAGTAAATACTAATTCCCCAACCACGTTAGATACATTAAATGCCAGCCGCATACGACCCCTACCCAGACACAAACTATCATTATACAATCCCTAAAGTAAATAACGCAACTTCATTTTTAACTTTACATCCTGCCAGTCGCATTCCGAATGCATTACAACAAAAATTCTCCGCTCAAAGGCTGCACCACAAAGGGAGAGGAGACTGATCTTCAAAGAGATCGCTCCGAATATCATCGATCGACGTAACAAATGCGATGTAAGCGATGCTGCGTATTACCATATGTATTGCTGCGACTCACGATAGATTGAGATCGAGCTGCAGAAATGATGCGGAAGGATTGCAATTGAGTGCTGTACATAATGCACACAGTACATAAGACATAGACAGAAAAGTTTGAAAGTCTTTGTGATTGGAGTTGAATTGAGACAAACTGAAATAAAGGCTGTGTTTTCATAAAGATTGGAACGTAACACCCAGTCCATGAAACGAGAAATCCACATCAAAACAAAGCCAATACACAAAAGTGAGAACTCACTTAATAGTAAGAATCTCTGGAACTTTAAAGTCTTCGAACTATTGACTGGTTATTGGTAAGTTAGAAACAATTACAATATTGTTAGTTACAATTTAATAGTAAGACCTCTTTCATATAAAGGAATGTATTTTGAGCCTGTTAATGGCATGTATTGGTACACTTGGTTTCATTAAGTTTATGAAAAGTAAGGCTCTTTATATTAGGTTGTCTCATAAATTATTGCCAGTTAAAAAACAAATTATTATTAATATTTTTCTATTAATAAAAATACATTTAATCAATTATATAGTCTCCCTCGTTATCAACAACATTCAGCCATCTACTGGACAAAATTTGAATACTCTTCTCCCAAAATGAAGCAGGCTGGGACTCGAAAAAATTTTCAAGTTCAATTTTAATACTTCCAGAATTTTTGAATTTTTTTCCTAGTAAATGAAATTTAAGAGCTCGAAATAAATGAAAGTCTGAAGGCGCAAGATCCGGGCTATACGGTGGATGTGGAACAGTCAGCCAGCCTAGCTCCTCCAGCTGTTTATGTGTTAACTTGGCGCAATGAGGTCGTGCGTTGTCATGCAAAAGCTGGACTCCAAGTAGTTTTGGCCGCTTAATTTTTAACATCTGTGCTAGTTTGCGAAGCTGCTGCGTATACAGATTGGCGTTAATAGTCTGATGAGATTCGAGGAGTTCCCAGAAAATCATTCCTTGCCAATCCCAGAAAACAGACAACATAATCTTACGACCGTGTTCATTAAGTTTAGGCTGGGCTTGTGGGTTTTCCCCGCGAGGAATCCAATAGGCATGACGCGTGTTAGTTTCATAATGTATCCAGCTCTCGTCACATGTAATAATTTCCTTGAGAAAGTCTCGTCTGTACGGACGAAGTAACAAACTTTGACAAATGGCCACACTAACGGCCCGGTCATGGTCCGTTAACGCATGAGGTGTCCAACGTGACATCACTTTGCGATATCCCATCGATTTGAGATAACGATCTATAGTCGTGTGGGATTGTCCAAGCGCCTTCTCTAAATCGCGCGTACTATAGTCTGGATGTAGCTCAAGTTCGTGACGCAAAGCATCTTCATCGAAGCTGGTGGGTCGGCCTGGGCGAGGTTGATCTTCGCAGCTTATATCACCGGTGTCAAGACGCTTGTACCAGAAACGAACAGTCCGATCGCTAGCAGTACCCGGTCCAAATACAGTGTTAATCTTTTAGCCGTTTCTGTTGAAGAGACTAAGTCGATGCTCGTATAGCATAATAGCTCGCAGCTGACGCTGATCCATTTTCACTTAAGACTAATTATTGCGTTGCGTCCGCGCCTATTTATACCCTCACCATGAAATATACTCATCCTTACTAGAAAGATCGTTAGAAGAAATTTCTAGACTTTCTTCAATTTGCTTTAATTTAAATACGAGAAAATTCGAGTAAAATAAAATATGGCAAGAACTTATGAGACAACCTAATACAGACACGTTTTTCTTGCCGTGAAAAACTACGGTTAATCGCCATCTGTAGGCACGGTCGTCAGTGTTGTATGGATCACTATGGAAGCTTGTTGAAAGACACGTTTTTTCTACGGCTCTGTTTATACGTCGTATCGTGTGCCGTGTACACACAGCGAACCTATTCGGTATACATCCCACACACACGGATTATTGTCACTTATTGCGTAAATTAATGCGTTGGTCAGTCGGGTACGAATAGCAAACGCTAAACTGTTTGAGTGCATATGATATAGGTAAATGATTTAGGTACCAATAAGTAAATTATTATACCAATGTATAGTAATCATAATTGAATGAGTTCCAATATTTCAATATTATATATATTGATCCCATATCCGGTCGGTGAAAACACTTGGCATACATAACGAGCTAAACTTTATGTCGTAAGTTCAAACCCCATCAGAGGAATATTGTTTTACTGGTTTTTCTTATAAGACACCAATTTTGTGTCAAATACCAATACTGAAGCAAAAAATTAAAAAAAAAAAAAAAATAATAAAACCAATAAAATAAATTGAAATATTTGATTAAAAAACTAGGCGTTGGAATGCAGGTGTTTATTTTTCCTTATCGCTTGGGTCATTAGGGAATGAGCCAGCTCGTAACGACTAATGTGTTTCCTACAAAAGTTGGATTAAGGTTTAATTTGGCATGGGCCATATGATAGGAAATAAAAAAAAAAAAGTGTGGCCAATACATTGATTTAAGTAATACAAACTATTTTAAATATTTTACCAAACTTTTGGATAAGTAGAACACTGCCGATAACTTCTTTACCAGTTTATAAGACAAGGTTTTTTGTTCAATAAGTATGGATGTAAATATTTTTTCAAAGTGCATTCTTACTACAGCGTAAACTATCTTCATCTTTCATTATAAATGATAAATGATAAATGATTTATTTTCTGTAAGTAGGTTTGTACAAACACTTTTACATGTCAATCATATTTTTTTTTAAACTAGATGAGGTCGGCGTTTCCTATCTGACTACTCTGAGAAGAAAGGCCGAAACAAACTCAGAGGTCACAGTCTCTTTTAAAGTCCAGACATAATCTTGGTCAGATCATGTGAAGACCATGTAGATTGGTGTCTGAAATGGTCTTTTGAGTAAAGAACCACACAGATTGAGCGGGCCTGTCCAGTCAGTGCACGCATTTGTCAAAAATCGTGCAGCTCAACTCAGAACTTGAGGAGCCTTACGATTCGACGAACAATACCAATGAAAGGACATTTGGGTAGGCCGCATAAATGACTCAAACTGCCAGATCATGATTAAAACTAACTAAGAAGGAAAACCGAAAAAAAGAAATGACCCACATAGTCTTCACACTCACAGTAATAATAATAAAAATAAGTTACTTTACAAAGTAAATATCCATGTCATTGTTTATATAAAATTCATCAATGTCAATGTGTATATAAAAATCCAGATATAATCTTTGAGGACCATGTAGATTGATGTCTGAAGTGGTCTTTTGAGGAAAGAACCACACTGAGTGGACCTGTGCAGTCAGTGCACGCATTCGTCAGTAACCGTGCAGCTCTACTCAGAACTTAAGGAGCTCAACGATTCGACGAGCAATACCAAGGACAGGACATTTGTGTAGACCGCATACACCACTCAAACTGCCAGACCATGATTAAAACGGAAACAATGACCCACATAGTCCTCACATTCACAATAATTAAAATAATTAAGACTTTAAACAGTAAATGTTCATGTCATTCTGTATATAAATAGATATAAAAACCAAAGTGTAAATCAGCAAAATAAAAAATAAACAACATTCACTGTCTAGACCTATTGGAGCAGCTCAATCCCAAGCGTTTTTGTCCTCAATATAGTCTTTTACAGTATAATAGGCTTTCTGGCATAGTTTTAGCTTTATAAAAGATTTGAATTTATTAATGCTTAGTTCTTGAATGTGGCTAGGAAGTTTATTATAAAAACGTATACATTGGCATCTAAACGAGCCACCTATTTTCTTGAGCCTTGTTGTAGGAACAACATATTTGTGTTTGTTCCTAGTATTTATATTATGGATATCACTGTATTTTTTAAACAGATTAATATTTTTATGTGCATACAAAAGATTATCATAAATGTACTGAGAAGGCACAGTCATTATATTAATCTCTTTAAATTTGTCTCTGAGGGAGTGTCTGGGACTTAATTTATAAATGGAACGAATTGCCCTTTTTTGTAAAATAAAAATCGTCTGAATATCGGCGGCATTTCCCCACAACAGAATACCGTATGACATCACACTATGAAAATAACTAAAGTAAACTAAACGGGCTGTCTCTAAATCAGTTAAGTCCCGAATTTTCCTAACGGCGTATGCTGCAGAGCTAAGCTTTTTTGACAATTTATCTATATGGGGGCCCCATTGAAGCTTGGCATCCAAAGTTATGCCTAAGAATACTGTGGTATTTTCGGGTTTTAACTCTTCACCCTTTATGAGAACACTAGTTTCTACCTGTCTAACATTTGGTATAGTAAACTTAATACATTTCGTTTTTTTCCCGTTAAGAAGTAGGTTATTAACATTAAACCAGTTAACTACTTTTGCGAGGGCACTATTTATATTGTCAGTAACCAGCTGCTGACGTTTGAGTTTAAATAAAAGTGAAGTGTCATCTGCAAACAACACTATATCATGTTCATCCCTTATGAGGTAAGGCAAGTCATTTATATAAATAAGAAATAAAAATGGGCCAAGAATTGAGCCCTGGGGGACCCCCATTTTTACTACAGATCCGGGTGACCTTTTTCCGTTAACATCAACTCTCTGAATCCTATCACTTAAGTAAGAAGTAAGAAGATCCAGAGAGGCGTTCCGAATTCCGTAGTAGTGAAGTTTCCTGATTAAGGTTTCATGAAGAACACAATCGAATGCCTTGGACAAATCGCAAAAGATGCCCAAAGCATCACATTTATCCTCCCATGCATTATAAATATGTCCTAAAAGTTCAACTCCGGCATCAGTAGTTGAACGACCCCTTGTAAACCCGAACTGTTTGTTATGCAGTAATTTATTTTTGTTAAAAAATCTTTGCATTTGGTTTAAAATAAGTTTTTCAAAAATTTTACTAAAGGTGGGTAGTACTGAAATAGGTCTATAATTAGTAGGGTCTGATGTACTACCCGATTTACCATTCAGCAGGTGATTTCGCAATGTTTGTAAGCACACATTATGTGCTGTTGCAGTCATGCGGGTGGATAAAAACGGATTAGCCCTGTGCCTTGCCACGGTGTCGTAGTGACGAGCTAAAGAATTCGCCTTCGGTTTTGGCCCACGCCGACGATGGTCTACTTATCCAGAATCCGCATACCGATGGATCCATAACTACACGGTTCTCCTCTATAAATGAATACAAAATAATATTTAAAATAATGAAGATAAACAATGGTGGATTGGTGGATAAAGCATAGTTAATGAATTAAATAAATTGCCTCATAATGTAAAAAAGAAACATCTTTTCATATTGCTGGCATAAGATACCAATAATAAATGTGTGTCATAACTATTTCATTTACATAATTTGGAAGTTTTTCTTTATTCTGACTAAAGGTCCACGCAGATGCTCGAGACAAAAATGGGCTGGCTCAAGTCAATTTTATCAGAATCAAGTTATGATTAAAAAATAACTTTAATATATTCTGATATTATATCTTAATATAACTATGTATTGCAATATTTAGGTAAACTTTGAAAGGTGAGATGAGTTAAAAATTTGGTTAAAATATTATAATGAAAATCATTATGTCACAAGTAGCTGTTACTCGCTGATATTAATTTTCACAAATAGAAACGTTTTGCTCATGAAAAACGATAATTTTCGCCTTTTAAACATTGTTAAATGTTGCATGGTGGGATGAAGTTCAAGCACAATTGAGATCAGGAATAAAAAAACGCACAGGAATATGAGTAGTCATCAATATACTTACTAGTGCAAGTTATACTTGTAGACTGACAACTAAGAACGCTCGTTTTTTTTATAAATTAAGGTGAAAGGTAAAAAATATATACAAATATTATGTGTAGTTATTTCCTAAACAGTCAAAATAAATTGGCTGAGAATTCCGTGCTCATGTCTCAAACGTTGTAAATTACTCATCTATGAACGGGATTGGATCGTTAGCAATTCAACTAGGTAATGAATGTTATAGGAAAATTATGATTACAAAACGAAAAGAATGTTTTGCCCCCAGATTTAAACTTGAAACTTCTTCGTGTGCGCAACTATTCATACCGACACAGCTGTCCGTATGTATGGGATGTAAACCGAATAGGTTTGCAGTGTGAGCCTAAATGCTTGTAGGATACCTCTCCACACACGAAGATATTTAATTATAGAAGTCAGATCCGCGTCCACTGTGATATAAAAACTCAGCAATACATATATTGCAACAGGTTTTCTATCAGTTGAAGCTCCATATTTCCATCCTGACACAAAAAACCCCATAAAAAAACAAGCAGGGAGGCAAAATCTGACAAACCATAACAAAACACACAAAACAAGCGCCTAGTTTAATCCGCATTGTGTTTGGAGACAATCGAATTGAGGTTGAATCCGGATCGTGACAAGTACAGACACAAAAATATTCATCATGTATATATACTTGTATACAGGGTGACGGATTACGAACGCCTTTTGTTTCGACGGTATAAGAATTGTATTTTTAAATCGGAAGTATGCCAATAAATAAATGTTTCCGGTTTTAGAACTGAAGGTGGATTTTTTTTCGAAACTTGTTTTTATAAGCTTTATAACTACGCTAGCTAGGTGTAAAACTTGGGTGGACTTTTCTTTGTGATAATTGTAATAAAGATTTTCCCTAAGCTACGTTTTTAATACGCAAAAAAGATGAAAATAGTGTTAACTACAAAACCATTTAATGATTTTACAAAAGCTTCCTTAAATTTTATCAAAATGTCTTAACCCAACATCTAAAATACTCACCTAGGTGTCTAAAGGTTGTCAAAATGGTTTAAAACGAAGAGAATATAGTGGAGACACTCCTTTGTTCCGCTAACTGAGGTAATTAGTGGCGCTACAGTCTGTCCACTCGCTGTCGGCGCTCCCATCTAAACGGGCGTTTAGCTTTTGTTAACAATTTGTTGGTGAATTCAACTTGATGAACGCTGGGAGAACGTTAATATTTGTAGGGCTTGCACCATGCCTATAGATTTAATTTGAGTACTAGTAGGTTTCAGTGTTTTAAACAACTGAAATATGGAATTCTAGTGAGTCAGCAAAACGAGTTTTTTAGTGACTAAAAAGTTCAGGGTTAGATAACATTTAAATATTTATGTAAACTACTTCGATATTTTTATAATTCTATTTTATTTTCACTTTTTTTTAACATTCTTGTACAAAGAGACAGCAAATTCATGTAAAGTATGAAATAAATTAAAATATAATTTGTATAAAACTGTGATTTCAACACACCATTAAAAGTTTGAATCGTTAGAGCCAACAATGTGGAGAGGTTTACGCTTCTGTATTTATAGCAATCACAAAAACAGAGCGCGATTGTTTTGTAACGATCAACTTCTGAAATATGCAATATGCTTCTGAGTTAAATGGGTTTTGAAGAATTTGGTTTTAATAAAAACGTTAGATTTGAAGCCGATTTTATTGTCTATGCGTGTGTGTGTTGTTCTTTATATTTTTAACTTGATAATTAAAAATATAAATGGAAATTGAATGATCTATGTGTTGCCATATAAATACAATTAAAACATATATAAAGAATAAGTTCTATACAAACGGTGAAAATATATAACTAGCACTAATTAACTTTAAATCTAACCACAGAACGTTAACCGTCTGTCAAGTGATACCGGTGCAATCAACCGGTTCGTAATAGTGAAGTGCAAGTTATACAGCGGATAGTTAGTGCGGATATCAATTTAATAAAGCTTCATTTGGTTCATTACGCCCTCCGCTGAGGAGGGAAATTGAGTGTGATTATGCATTGAGATGAGCAAAGGGGTTTGGATATTATGTAGTTATACGTTCTGTACTAGTTGAATAGTTAAGTAATAGACACTTGATAACGTATGTACGTATACGTACGTTTGATGCTCGCTTTAGTGATAACTGGTTATCATGTAAATTGACTTATTACTTTGAAATCATAAAAATAAACATTTACTTACCGGATAATCGTAATCGCTATTTCAACAAAGCCTATATCAGATATTCAAATATCAATAAATTAAAAAAAAAACCTTTGCACTCATAAATACGTCAAATGATTAATAACATTTTCCGCACGGATTTATACCCACCCTACATTCCATATAAATATTTGGAAAAATTTGCATTTCAATATGGAGCCGCCCCAACCCAGGGTTAGGTTTAGAATACTGATTCGCGGGATTAAAGGCCGTTTAGTTAAAGGGATATTGGCAAATAAGAAAGTCGACGACTTTTTCCCATTGGAGTTGTGATTGGGAATGCCGCTTCATCCCAGTTGCTGGAGTCAATGGGAAAAGAATGGAATTTTGATGTGTTATTATAGAAATAGGGCGGTGAATAATAAAAAGGAAAATTATTTCTTTGTGTTTCCTGATTTTTACTAGAACGATGGATTGTGTGTTTTGTCCCTTTATTTTTGTCAGATTTTTTCCCTTTTTTAAAATCGTTTAAATGCAAACGTGCCTCATTTTATAGCACAACAACACTTTTTTACCTACTCAATTTAGCAACAAAAACAAAAAATATCAATCAGTATTTAATAATGTAAATTCCCGTTCATTAAACATAAGCCATCAATTTTCTCCAGTATACTATAGGCCCAAATACACCCAAAACTAACCCTTTAACAGCAAAATTTTAATTCCAGCCTTACATTACCTCCGAGAATTTACCTTCCGAAGTAAAATATTCATAGAGCAGAATTGTTGGGTGTATATCTTTAGACTAGTTGCCTGTTGGCAACTGAGGCGGAGTCAGACAAGCGTTAATTTACACGACTATAGTTAGACTCGTGGAGTCGTGACGTGTTACCTTCTTGTTTTCGTACTGAAGTCGGCAACGTAATTTCTAATGACAGCGTTAATTTTAGGTGCCCTGAAATGGGGAGGGAAGTTGTGTTGGCATTTGTTTTGGTGAGTCATCTTCAGGCTAGCCTTATCTTAGTAAATGTTGGCTGTGTCTTCAATGATTGCTGTGGTGAAGGTATGATTTGCGGTAATTACCACGCCTGGCAAGTCACGCTGAATTCGTAAAAGCAAACTCCCAAAATTGACAAAATCCCTGACCATGCTACAAACTGATCATTCAAAACGCCTCGCTATCCGAAACCATCACGAAACACATCCGTAGTAATGATACTGTCAATATATTTTTCAATTGATGGATGCTTTAATCCCAACTGAGCATTCAACCTTTAAATAACACTAGCTTTTCGGATCGGACGTGAATGTGTTGCAAATTTTATTGTTTTATTTAAATTTTATCGAAACACTTTTGACAATATGACCGATGTTTTAATGTTAACATTCGTTTTTTTTTTTTTGCAAATACCGAAGAGTAGTTTACTTTGTATTGGATTGTTTTTCAGAATCAATATCATTACCTACTATAGCGATTAGGATAACCAACAATCCGTCTTTATTTAAAATTCAAGACGCCCACGCACGCAGTGGGTACGAAACAGTGATGGTAGTGATTTCATTTCACAAAGTTTAGAACATACTACAAATAGTTCACCAGAAGTACCTATCGGAAGATGAAGATAATAATGAAGTAAAGATGTTAAAGGAAAAGATAGACATTCCGAACTAAATGGCGTGCACAAGGAGATTGAATAATCATCATTACATAATTATTATCTGAAGAAACAAAATGAAGAATTTAATAAGAAGAACATAATTACAAAAAATAGCCAATAGACCAGCGAAAGTAAAAGTGACGACACCTAAAAATATTAGAAAAAGCTCACAAAAACCAAACAAAGGCAGATAATTAGGATTACCGAAAATGACTCCACATCGAAAAATAGGTAAAATAATGGAAATGGCAGCAGTTTAGGCATCACAAGCACAAAAGTCGTACAAGACATAGAAAAATGCACAGTAGGTAAACCTCAAATATTCTTAATTAGTAGTGAACCCTAAAACAGTTTATATAACATTGCTACCACCACTGGTCTACAAAATTACGACATGTGCCACTACCGTAAGCCTAAATGTGGATTGGAACAATTATTGGATAAAGAAGGAAAAGTAAAGGCCTATACCCACTCTGATTTTTGTATAATTTAGGTGAAGAAGACTTTCATGAAGCCCGTAATTATATGTATTATTTAGTGATATTCATTAGAGAAACATTGCTAAAGCTAACCCACACTAACTTTACAATATGTTTACCAACTTTCAAATACATATATGGTAAATACTAATATTATATTTAACAGCCGCATTGAAACCTTTAATAATCTTCTGTTTAAGGATACTCCTACAATACCAAACAGCTATGCACAAATCTTAATTATTGACAGGTGCGACCCAAATATTACGCACTCAGAAGTCGACTACTATATTCTAAATCAGAATAAAATCTCTACAAACTCAAAACCAATAAACTCTCAGTTTTTTCTTTAACAATCTTAACCTATTTCATCAAAACATAGCAGGATTAATTAATAAATCAGATGCACTTTTAGTTAAATTAGATGAATTGTTCCATCAAGGAACCTTAATAGACATTATTTGTATAACAGAGCACAACACTTACAGCAGAGCACTTTATCGAATCTACGAATATTTAGTTCACATACGTACTTCAGCCGAGCGGCTATTTTTTCAAGACATACAGAATAGGAGGAACGTGTATCTTTGACAGAATGGACGGCATAAAGAATTACCGGATATTGCCTAACAACCAGTTTCGGGTATATTTGAATGTTGTGCTGTGAAGCCATTGTCATATAATATCATGATAATTTGCATATATAGGATATCCAAACATAACTTGTCAGTTTTTTACGAAAAATTAGTTAATAAACTACGAAAACTTAGTCTAAACCCGAATAAAAAAAAATCATATATACAATATATTATGATTTTAATTTTGATGTACTTAAATGAAATAAAACTAGAATTTGAACATTTTCTTTTACAATTCAATCTTAAAGTAGCACTTTAC
Source organism: Eremobia ochroleuca (assembly GCA_949629135.1). Taxonomy (NCBI): domain Eukaryota; kingdom Metazoa; phylum Arthropoda; class Insecta; order Lepidoptera; family Noctuidae; genus Eremobia; species Eremobia ochroleuca. The sequence goes on along the minus strand of OX451402.1, from coordinate 712,285 downwards.
AACCCCACTAGACTAAGTAGTAAGGCTTGTATCGATAACTTTGCTCACAATTATAAAAAAAAAAATGCAAGGCGAAAATTGTTGATTTTGGTCTCTCTGATCACACGTCTCAAATTCTTACAAAATCACCATCGTGTTCTTGGAAATTCAAAAAGCACGGACAACCTAATGACATTTAAAGCTCACCTTGAATGTTCATCTTACCGTTTGATGACTTATCATCAAAAGGTAAAAATTTTTGATTTTATTGTATTTGATTTTTTTTTCTGATTAAATTAATTTAATATATATTTTTCCTAAGTCACAAAATCGAATCACACCTAATGTGTCACTTATTTTTTATGTTTCTTAATGATGACAAAACATAGCGCACTCCCTATTTATGTAAACACCTAAGTTTCACAAATAAACTGATTGATTGATTGAAAAGGAGGTCTGCGTCCCAGCAGTGGGAACGTTGTAGGCTAAATATACTAATGTTAAAAGCTCCTTCTGTAAGTCTTAGCTCAACAACAACAAAAGTAACTACTCTGCCTAGCTTTTATCCTTCACAAGACATCAAAATAAGAGTACTCTCGAATCAGAATACCTCCGGGAGTCGTCAGCACCGACCGAGTGATTACGAGGCAACACTCTGAGGGATACATCAACCAGTGATGCCGGCTATCGGTCTGTTACTGGAGCTAACTTTTACGATTTCCACTGAACTGTCCTGTCTAAGTGATATCTAAGTAAGTTACGTGCATCCATGAGAATAAAAAAACACGAGGTAGTGTACTGGGTACTGGGTCTGTTGGGAAAATAGCATTCGAAATTTCTTATTAGACCGAAACATAGATTAGTGTTGGTAATTCAGGCAATCCAACCTGAGGCCCTATTGAAGCAGATTATGCAAAACACTTTTTTTAAATAGGTCAACAAATGATTCTGTTTTTAAAAACCATGTTGTCCTACTGCTGGACAAAGGTTTCCTCCATACTTTTACAATTTATAATTAATTTTTCCTATTTATAGTGGTAAAAGCAAAGGCGTAGGTTTTTTTTTTTTGGGTGGGAAATTATCAAATAACTTCTCCCGATCTGGGCGGAGCGGGAGGGTGTGTCAGACTTTTACTGACTAAAACCCACCAGTGATCCTTCAGTTGGCTGTGCCAAGGGCCACGGTAACTCTTTCGAACAACCCGCGACCCAGGCAGGCATCGGCTCTAGCGGACCCCGTCAGTTACTGCTGACATCTCTTTGAGGCACGCGTGGAACACAACGCGCCGTCGACCCGGGCCTGGTCCTTATCGGACGGCGAACTGCCCATTGCTCGCCGTCCGCAAGCCCGCGCCTACGGTGGCCGGGAGTCGGCATTTGACTCCCGACGCCCAGGGCGTCTCCTGCGGCGACTAGGGGCTTGAGGGAGCAAAGATTGCCTCTCCCTCACGCGTTCCACCTCCTCCTTCGCAAGCATTACTGCTTCGCAGAAGGAGGTGACGGCTTCCCATGCACTCTCGCTTCGTACCATGGCCTGGACCAGGGCCGGACGCGAGAGATCGCCGCCGTCGATCGCCGCCGTGACGCGGCGGTGCTCCGCCCAAGCCGGGCAGACCTCCACTGTGTGCTCCACCGTGTCATCCGGGCGATCCACACAATGGTGACACCCGGGCGTTTCCTCCCACCTTATACGGAACAGGAACCTCCCGAAGCAGCCGTGTCCGGTGAGGACCTGCGTCAAACGGAAGGTGAGGACGCCGTGGCGCCTCTCTAACCACTCCTCAAAGGCAGGACTTATCGCCGCAATTGTGGCGTGCCCAAAGGCGTAGGTCACACGGCAATACGTCACACAAGATTTATATTATTTGAAATATTTACTCTCATTTATTTATAAATATATCAACTATTCATTTTAAAACAGCCAATCAGGGCTAATGTTTGAACTGTTAGTGTAAATAACGTTTCATCGCTTGAAAACATGTCGGACTAAAATAGATTTGGTTCCAATTTAAACGGTAATATTCCAGTAAATACAGTAAAAACAGCGAAAACTGTGCGATTGCTAATGATTTGTTTGAAGATGTGAACGGTGCGTGAGTGTAATTAGTGGACGGCTTCACCTGATGGGATAAATCTCGTGTCGACGGACGTATTCCCACGGTAGACGGCGCTAGTCACGAGCGGAGGAGGGAACAGAATATTGAGTACGTTTCAGTAAGAAAAATATTATTTTTGGTTTTAAATTTTTTAAAACAATGTAATTTAGGTGCAGGTATGGTCAGTTAATGTACGTATGTGGTCTTAAAAAGGGAACGTAATTGCCATTATTTTTACTTTGTATGAATCCTTCACCCTTATTAATAAACCCGAATTAAAGTTACACCAGTATTAACTTCAATCTTATCATAAATATTTCGTGAACCTAAACATAAAGTTGAGGATAAACTCCGGTTTTATTAATAAGGCGTTTACCGCCTTATTAATAAAATCGGAGTTTGTGTGTACGTAAGTTAGCAAATTACGGACGACTAGTATAATAATAATTATTAACCAAGCGTAGAGCTACTTTCAAAATAAATTATCTTTTATTTACCAGTTTTCTAGTCCCGAAAACTTGTGGCTTCAAAGCCTTACTTATAAATCCTTCATGGTTAAATTAGCAACAAAAGTTCTCAGATGATGAGCTAATTGCGCATGAAATATAAATTATTTTGGTAGATAATTATTACCTAGAGAAGCTCCGAATATACATTACTAACCCTATTTAAAATTAATTATAATAATATTTTTTTCTTCAGATATTGCATTACGTTTACCGACTGACAGTTTTCACGTGATCTAAATGACTACAAGGACCATTTGGCGCTGCTCGAATGATGTTGATAGGGGGCGCTGAAAGACTGAGATGGCGTCGTTAGTTCCGATTTTGGCCACGCGCCAAAAAACTTTGTAGCGCTATACTCTTAAACGCAGTGACGTAAAATGCCTCAGTATCTATATTGAAAATGTGTTCTCTGCACTATATCACCTCTTTTGCACCACACCCCATCATAGGCCGCACGCTTATTAATCACAGCGGTACACGACTCGGTTTGTTCGCGTTGTGTGCAGGTGTGCAGCCGACTACACGCTACGTTTTCATGTTAACTGTGCCAGAACTGGCGAGATACCGTATGTTTTCATGTGACTTGAAACTGTGTGAGATAGCATATTATGTCTTAATGATTAGCAGAACCCTGCACTGTTCCAAGACGCCGTATGTTTTGTATGTTTTAGATCGACTTACATTACGGGACTGTGGTTTACCATTATGTTTAAATAATAATATATAGTTACCTTGTCTGTTACCTTTATTGGACTCAAAATTGCTTCCCTATTTAAATGAATCTTGAACTGGTTTCTAATTATAGCGATAATCAACGAACAGTTTGTGTACCTACTTTCTGATGATGTGTGTTGGTAACGCATAGTCTAACTGTACGCGTAGCGTAACACAAGTTTATTACGCTGGCTGTATGAACATTTTATTACGCTGGCTGTATGAACATTTTATTACGCTGGCTATATGAACATTTTATTACGCTGGCTGTATGACCATTTTAATATCTAATTCAGGCTCACTACTAAAATCATAGTCCTTCAAAAAGTAAGGTAGTTAAATAATACGCTCCATTTTCAGTCATTGACGAATGTAAAGTTAAAAGATCTTCAGACAACATTTTTGACAAATGATTCAAGAGCATGGCAACTTTGTACTTATTAAAATTAAACTTAAAAGCCAGAAGTGGCGTCCATTGTACACCTAGAATCAGGTCACTAACCTAATACGGATGTGGCTCTCAGAATTCATGAATGCCAGAGTATAAATATTAAAACTAGCTTAACATAGCCACAGTGAGGACATTAATCTTCTACAGTGACAGCTATGACAAATGTGGCTCACAGAATCGACCTTTTTACTGCGAGCTCTTTCCGGAGATAAGATTTTAGATTATGAAGATAAAAGTGATTTGAGATGGGAGTTTTGAAAACATGATATTTTACGGGGTATGGACTCAAAGAAAAGTCAAAGAGAAAATTGATAATGTTTGCAGTTCGCTTGGTATTTCAGAGGCCCTAACACGAACGCGCGAAGTATACGTACCGTGAATTCGAACGATTTTCAAAAAGAACATTTTTGCGAATACTTAAAATGTTTGTGACAAGCAGAATTAAATCACCCATAGTTATCAATTTATGTACGTTACGTTTCCTGGGTTCTTGCTAGGTTCACGGTAATCAAAAGAGTTGAACAGTCGCATTATGCTGGCAGTTTGATTTTAGCAGCCATTCTAATCAAGCCATAATTGCTTTCTTAACACAATGTGCGTCGGAAAGCACGTTAAGCTGTTGGTCCGTGCTATCATTTTTAGATCTTAGCCAGTCTTACCACCTAGCAGCTGGGTTGTAGAGGTCAAATAGGCAGTCGCTCCATATAAAGTACTAGTATTCAGCTTCATCCGGTTAGACTGGAAGCCGACCCCAACATAGTTGGGAAAAAGCTAGGTAGTTTGAGTAGTCTTATCTTTCCATTTTAGATTACATATTAACTCTGTGTAAAACGAAGGTAGGTTGGCAGTGCCACCAGATTGCCACTGCTGTTCACAATAAGCCTGTATCATTAATATGTCATTGTTGTTGCGATGCTGCGAGTGGATACGCGCGATATCGGGACACAACGGTTTAATGTTACACATACACGTCTGTGATTTTCTGTTCAGAAATATTTCGCATCAGTTTGTATACGCGTTTTGATGAGTATGGCTCATGTCGTTAACCAATGACATTTAAACATCACTATGATATAATCCCCGAAGTGTTAGGAACAGGTACCTATAGTACACCCACATTTCACCAAAAATATAAATGTCTCATATTATATTATTAGAAGAACTCAATAACAATTTGCACTAGTACGACATGGGGATAGAACCCAATGACCTTATACTCAGCAGTCGAGCTTGCGTTCCCAATTGCCAACGATGACCAACGAGGTAATTAATGAAATCGGTAGCATACGAATGAAAATTGCAATACCTAACTATTTAGTTTACAGTCTATAGGAATGGTACGACCACAAATTGAAAAGTGGTGTTACAATAAATTGTACAGGATATGTGCGAGTAGAGTGATCAGTATAACAATATTGATCGTTCTACTCCTTCAGCTGCTAAAAGCCTATTCGAACCACATGTGAAAAATTTAACGCGCTGTCAAAGGGAGTGCAATTAATAAATAAAACCCTTTGAATGAACAGCGCATTTGAATATCAAACAATAATAAGAGAAACGCGGAATCCCGGGGTTGCCATTTTTCAGCATTCTCTGCTGTTTTGGTAGATTTATGGCATACATTTTTTAAATTATAATACCTATTATTTTTTTGTTTTGCCATTTTATTACGGTTGACATAAACCAGACAATATGTGGGCATTACTTTTGTTTTTAATAGGTGTATAAATGTTTTACGTACTTTTTTAATTATGAGAGAGAGCTTTGATGACCCGTATAAAGAGTAATTTAGCTAGTAGGTAGGTAGGTAGTAGGTAGTATTTAGTTATTGAGTTTAGTTATTTAGTTATTTTATTTTTTTAGTTATTTATTTTTTTTTACCTGATCCTATTCTAAATAGCAACTTTTAATATAAAATATAAATTTAAATGACATTAGGAAAAATGTTTTCAGATGGTAGTTTTATAATAAAGATGTATGGCAACACTAGATAACGCAATGGAAAGCGTACATACATCGCTCCGGCATTTAGTCGGCTCGCAATTACATGCCAGGGTCAAAGAGTCGTTTTTCCATGTGTCTAATGAATGAGCGCAATTTATGCCCATTTGTAAGTATGGGCCTCATTCGTAAGCGTATGGTATGAGAGGGACAGAACAACGATGTATAAAATACGTATGTATTAACATATCTTTTGAAATTAAAATGTGCTCTCTACGATTATAGGTATGCGAGAGTGAACATTAATAAAGAAAGTGTTAGTCTTAGCCTCGAAAAATCTCACGTCTGACAAATCAAATCAGAGTATTTGATTACACATAAACCTACATGGGCACTTTTGAAACGTCAGAAGAGTGCGCGGCTCCAATTAGTTATTTCCTATGAAGAAGAGCCGACAAGGAACTCCACGGTTACTCTTTAAAAAATAATTGACTTTTACAATCTTTTCAAATTACACTGTATTAATACTGTAATTTGTATGAGGGACCCCCAAGGCCCTAGTGTTAAAACCCCAAATGGCTCAAAAATATAGCTCCCAATATGGTTGTTATACTTGCGCCGTTTGAGGTTTTCTGCTCCTGCAGCAGCCGCCCCAGCACAGGCCACCGTGCTAGGAAGATGGGAATACGTGAGGGCGTCGACACAGGTTGCATCCCACACCAAAGGCCTACCCAACTTCCAAGGCATTATAGTCATTCCATCTGGCTTCTTCCCGTCGTCGCGGCCAAGCCATTGGGTTCGAAACCAGCTGGCACCCGGCGGTGACAAGAGGTATAGCTATTGGTATAGCTCTCAATAAGGAGATTATGTAAAAATATTTTTGAAAAGTACGTCATTTTGAAGCAGTTAATAGATATTTACATAATTATGTCGTTAATGAGGTACCAGGGAAGCCACATGTGCAGAAGGATTTTTTCCCATTGACAGAAGACTAAAAATACTTATGATTGATTGTTCCCTTCTAGAATCCGTGCCACCTTAAAATGGCAAAAACCATGCGACGTCTTTTCTACCATTTCCCACTTTTACTGCTAACTGACAAATGGGTTATCAAAACCCCATAACGGAACATAAAACGAATAAAACCCACAAGCCTCTCACGACCAAATACCCTGTAAATAGGGCGTGCTATTTACGAGCCAATTGTAAACCGTTCCCAACTTGGCCCACAACAAGCCCTAACAAGTTGAATCCATACGGCTAACGACATACACGAAATGAATAGCCCATTTCCATCTGAACAGAAATTGCTCCTGATATTAAAATTGATTCCACTAGAGCTTTATTGCACAGAACTTTTCACAGTAACTGTTATTTTTCGGAACAGTAAAAAAAAGTGGCGCAATTGTATCGGGAGCAATTTTGTTTTCATTGTGGACTGTTGATGGAAAGCTGTTTTTAACCGACTTAAAAAAAAGGAGGAGGTTCTCAGTTTGGTTTACGAGTATATGTATATATTTTTAATGGATAAGGTATATATAATGTATATGCCTCAGGAGCGGTCCCATATACATTTTATTAACTTTGCTTGGGTAGTTTTTGAGTTTATAATACGATTTTTTTCCACTTAGTTTATATTGATGATGTTTTAATAGCTTCATGTCACTGATATTTACATAGCAAGTACTGTTATATGAATGACAGTTTCGGGTAGCTTGATGTGCTGGCGTCTGTATAACTGAAAAGTGAAAAATAAAAACTTAAAAAAAAAAAAACTGACTTCCAAAAATACACTACAAAGTGAAAAATAACTTTAATTTCGGAAGTCGGTGTCAAATAACGAAAATGCGGAACCAATGACACCGACTTCTAAAATTAAAGTTATTTTTCACTTTGTAGTGTTTTTTTTTTTGGAAGTCGGCTGTTTTTTTTTAATGTAAAAACGTTTTTTGTTGTTTAGTGTTGTCGGAATATGGATTTGTATGTGTAAGTGTGAACATTTGATAGTTGTAATTAAACATTGTTTTAGTGAAAGTTTTGTGAAAAATTCAGGTAAAAGCGATAAAATTCGTCAAAAAATATTAGAGGACACACGTATCTATTTTAATATGAATTTTGTAAAGAAGTTGGAGAAGAAAATATTACGATAAGTTCTACAAGAAACCTATGTAGATATACAAACTTAAAGATAATTTATATTCTTACGTCTGCGATAAGATCATCTCTTCTTAACAATAAATCATCTTTTGTAGCGAATTCGTAAATTACATTATTCTTTATATACTTCTACTTTTTACCTCGAAATTCTCCAGGGAAAAACCAACATACTTTATCTGAGACTACCTTCGCATATAAATCTAGTACTTACCTTTGTGACTTACTCAAAGGAAAAAAGCGAAATCACTCACTTAATGCGTGCAAAACCGAAGATATTGAACAAATATACAAGATATTTCTGTCATCTCTGGATATTGACTTGAGCATCGAATCGTGGACTGCCGAATAAATCTAACATCAATACAGGGGGTTATTTATTCGAGTATTTTTACCTTTCGTGCGCGAATCACCGACGAGGGAATACGCAGGAGCGAACATGATAGCTGTTATAAGAACCATTGTTTATTTTCTATAGAGATGTTATATGAGAGTGAAATAACTTTTGCTTTCAGTTTGTATTGGCATGATTATTACAGCAAATGTTTTTGGTTGTTTCAGGTAATGTTGTGCTGTTATTGAAATGATAATGGTTTGAACGACCCTTAGGTATGCTATTTCCTACTATTAAGATGACAGGTCATTTTCATTGCGGTGTATTCGACTTTGAATTCTTCAAGTTTCTGTTTGCAATTGCAGAATGCTGGTTTCCTAATTTCTGTCAGCCCGTATCATCCAGGTTTTAGTACCTATAGAAGATTCTTTTTCATTTTCAATTTTCGGAAGAATTTAAAGTAAAGACTTCTGAATGATTTCAAAATACTTATACTAATGCGTCTTGCGCCTGGTAAGTAAAGCGTAGCATTTTGAGTTTAGCACAAAAGTAAAAATGTAAAAATTTCACGTTGCAAACTGCATCTTACACTATCGCTTATGTTCATAATAAGCCAATCAATAAAGCAAGTAATCTATCAATGGACAGTGACTTATGGCACGCGCTGGTCAGTATGAGCGCAGTACCGGAGGCCATTAATTTACCTGCTGCAGTTATGATGAAGTATCATACGTACTTAATCAGTTTGAAGCCCGTTCATGAATATAATTAATGTCATTACTTTATACCGATAACGTTTCAAAATTAAATATTTTCTCTCAAATTACGAAAATGAGTTTGATATTCGTAATTGTTATCAGCCAGACGGTCAGTGAAATGTTTACGTTAAGTTATCAGATTGTTAACCTGTTAATACTTAAAGGACAATGGCGAACGCTCAAACAATTTTTTTAGTCTTTTTTTTTGCGTCTGCCGATGAAAAATATGTTAAAATACAGAGTTTGAGTTTCTGATCAGTTTTGTCTTCAGTTATACTTTTATAGGAACTCAGGAATTAAAGATATTCCAGTTTGAAGTTATGAAGATTATGTCTTATCAACAACAGACCCTAATTGAAAAAGAAATATATAAAATACCTACTTACCTCTTCAAATATCATTGATAGAAATGCATTTTCACAGCTAAATAAACTGCGGTCTACGTATTCAGAATTTTATTACAAGTCTAGCCGACGTGCTTAGGTCTGCCTCATGGCCCACATGCGACGGAAGTAAATGAATGCTTAAAAGAATATTTATTTAATAGTCTGAGCTAACTATCTGTAGTGTTAACCATATATAGTTAACTGACTTCTTCTCGCGACTTCGTCCGCGTGAAACTTCTTTTCCCCCGACTCATCCCGTCGCATTACTTCGTTTTCGCTTGATATTCTTTCTGATTTTTTTTCTTCTTGCTCAGTTCCTAAGGGTCCTAGCGTGATGTTAAATGTATAGCCTTTCTCAAGAATCGGGCTATCACATACAAAAACAATGCTTCAAAGCCGAATGGTAGTTTTAGAGATTAGCGCGCCATTGTTCTTTCAGCTTTGAAATAGGAGCTTAATATATAAAAGATATATGATTTAAATAATATTTTCATTACTATATTTCACATATAGCTATACATTCTATAGTAATTATTTTTCAAAGAGCACAATCAGTAATTTTCAAATATAATATAATATTATAAAGAGGAAAGATTTGATTGTTTGTTGTATTGGATAGGCTCCGAAAAAAATGGACCGATTTGAAAAATTGTTTTACCATTAGAAGCCGACATTATCCCTGATAAACATAGGCTACTTTTTACCGCGGGAAATGCTTCATTCGTACGGGAAAACGGGTAATAGGATTTAAACGGTGGGAATTCCGAATTCTACGCAAACGAAGTTGCGGGCGGATGCTAGTTTTCAAATATAAGAACTATCAAATGAAGCACAAAATTCAAATTAATTTGTGAATGTTTTAATTGAATGTATAAATTAAAATAGTTATTAAAAACCAAAAAAATATTTTAATGAAGAAACAACACTAAAAATACTCACTTCCAATAACAAAGTCACAGTTCTAAGAAAAGCGCAAAAATAAAAGATTCCTCAAAGTTTTCGCTTCGACTCTAGAGCTCAAGTGTTCGCGGAAACTTCCAAAACTTCTATAATAATAGCGTTTTCTTAATAAAATATAGTTATGCTCTGAGATAGTTAGTGGAATATGAGTTGTGAGAAGATAGTTATGAGTTAAACTCTCGGAATGCGGAGTTTTGATCTTGTGGAGTTTACATGCAATGTATGAATAACCACTAGGAAGTACATTCTGGCAATGAATCGAAATCTGTTAAATGTTTGTAACATTAATATACCTAGCAGCTTCATTATCCTCCACTATATTTAGTATAGGCGGATAGCGATAAATGTTTTCCAAACAGTCATAAGAAGCAAATTACTAGCTAATGGTGAACGAAATATGTGTTACGAGTATCACTGATCCTGATGATTGAAGTACAAGTTTTAAATACAAGATAAATGCTAATAAGGTCAAAAGAAAGAACAAATTCAAAAAGGAACACAATATTAACTGTCTCGGGAACAAATTCACTTACATAATAATACCATATCCCCACATTAATCCCACAGTTTTACGTACCCTCTCAGAGATAAGACCGGTGAAGTAAGAGGCTGTTCTTCTAAAATTAATTAATACCAGCATCCCCTTAGATAAGGGAGATCGCTGTAGGGACAGCTGAAGAATATTAAGTCGTCGTTAAGGCATATTCCGTTGTAAGACGATGTGTGTGGGTTTGAAGATAGGCAAACTTATTGCTTGGTTTGAAGGTTGTTTTGAAGGTTATTTGTAATTTTTTACTTACTATAAATCATGAATGTATTGCAATGAGCCTACAAGGTATGTAGGACTACGTATTTTATGGAGTTTGATTTAAATTACATGCTATTTGAGATAAGATAAATGTTATTACCTGTGTTCATTCGTAATTGGTTAACCACTTACGTTTTAACATTTTTTTCCGAAAATATATAAAAAGGCTTACATGACGATATCGAAGCACTTGTCTCGTATACATTATGGAGGAATCAGATTAGCGGCTATCAATTACCAGGAAATGAGGTCTGAAACTGTGAGGTACTGTGTAATCTACGCGATGAGCGGCGCGAGCGGAGCGCTGGGAGCGACCAGTTTAATATGCAAAAGAGCAAGCGGCTGTAAATAGTGGATGATGAGAGAACGATGCACTTTTATTTGAAACGGGATGTATCATTCAAATAATTACCTAAGCACCTACTTGTAGATGAGTCTTAAAATAATACAATGTAGGCAGATATGTAATATTTAAGGAGGTACTTTAATATTGTGTTATTTCTCATATTAAGCCTCGCGAAGGTCCTCGACAGTCTCTTGAACGCACAGCTGAGTAAACACCTTAGATCCATGACTTGCAGTTTGGCTTCAGACCCAACCTGTCAACGGAAATGGCGATTATGTGTCTGAAACAAACTGTAAGGTATTATACTGACAGGAATACACCGATATATGCGTGTTTTCTTGATCTGTCGAGGGCGTTCGACCTGGTAAATTATGATATTCTGTGGTATAAACTACTTGAGGAAACCACTGTGCCGAAGGAGACGATATCCCTCCTCAAGTACTGGTACAGTAATCAAAAAAATGCGGTCAAATGGGTCAGCTCGCTTAGGCAGGAATATCCTCTGAAATGCGGTGTCAGACAAGGTGGGTTGACTTCTCCGAGTTTGTTTAACTTATTTGTTAATCAGCTGATTGGCAGGCTCAGCAGAGCTATGGTCGGGTGTTCGATAGACGGAACCATGATAAATAGTATTAGTTATGCGGACGACATGGTTCTGCTGAGCCCGTCAGTGAGTGCGCTTAGAAGACTTCTTGGCATTTGTGAAGCGTATGCCACGTCGCATGGACTCAAGTATAATGCTAGTAAGAATGTCTTCATGGTATTCAAGGCGGGGAACAAAGCTCCATCAAATGTGCCACCAATTAGGATCGGGGGGGCGTCACTAGTAAGGGTGACTGAAGCAAAATACTTGGGTCACATGCTGACGGATCGCCTACAGGATGATGCAGACTTAGAGAGGGAAAGGAGGGCGTTGGCAGTCCGCTGCAATATGTTGGCCCGCAGATTTGCACGATGTACTACAGATGTAAAACTGTTACTTTTCAGAGCCTTCTGTCAGTCATTCTACACGTGCAGTCTGTGGATCAACTATACGCGGCGGGCTTTCAATGGCCTGCGTGTTCAGTACAATGACGCTCTGAGGGCAGTGTTGAGGAAACCCAGGAACTGCAGTGCTTCAGAAATGTTTGCGGCAGCTTTCATTGATAATTTCTTCTCCATCATTACTCAATACTCAATACTTTACTTTTTTTTCTTTTTCATTAGGAAAAGAACCGCATCGATGATGAGCAGGGTCCGTGGTAGCACCAACACTGTCCTCAGAACGTTAGCGTGCAAAATAAACGGTCCGTTTACTGTTTACTGGGCGAGTATTCACTTACTCAGAAATAGGAAATAGACTGCAATATAATGTACTCGTAATATACTGATCTTGATTCTGTACTAACAAATTACTAACACCCTGTTATTAGTATTTTTATGTGTTCTACTAACAACCGGTAAAGCTATGTCGGAGTAACCGACATAGCTTGCAGAGTAAGCAAACTGAAGTGGCAGTGGGCTGGCCATGTCTGTTGAAGGGCCGATGGCCGGTGGAGCAGACGAGTCCTAGAGTGGAGACCGCGTATCGGCAAGCGTAGTGTGGGGTTGCCCCCCAGCTAGATGGACGGACGACCTAAAGAAGGTGGCTGGGGTAGACTGGATGCGGAAGGCGGAGGACAGGGTGTTGTGGCGCAGTCTGGGAGAGGCCTATGTCCAGCAGTGGACTGCGAAAGGCTGAGTTGACTAACAACCTTACTAACTTTTCACTTGTTAAAAATGTATGGGCGTATGTCTGAAATAAAGATATTATTATTATATTAACATGTATGCTACACAGAGTAACGAGTACTAAGAGTAGGTCTACCTACTCATATACTGAAGAAAATACTTATTCAAAACCGAATTAGAGATAATAATAATAATAATAATAAATCCCTGGAAAAAAATTCTTATAAATTTTCATTTGATAAGTTTAAACAATTGTTTTTGTGCCAACCGTGAGAGTCGTCAGCAGAACATACAAGCCTGCCTATCTTATGACTTAACCCACACCGTTCTATGTTTCCATACTAAAAATGAGGGTAAATTAATGTGGCTAAAATAATAGGGCGGGCGGCGAGCCCTTTCACTGCCGGTTGGGCGGGCGGCTCGCGGGCTATCTTTTTAATTTACTTTTTTTCGTATCACGCGTTATCTAAATGTTCTACAAAGTGGACATTTTATACAGAATGTTTTAAATGCTTTCCTGGAGATTTTAAACTTCGTCGACTGTACGTTAAGTGGTCATTAGCGAATGGACAGCCATTTAATTATCATAAAAATCATTCCATTAACTAGTTTAAATCTGAATGCATCCTCATTTCAATGAAATATTGCATACAATAAAATGGATTTGATGAATTTATTAACATATTTTTTATCATAATTTTATGGTCGTACTACGATTGTAAACTGCACTACAGATTATGGACATAATTATTAAGTGTAATTAAAAAAAAACGGATACCTAACCCTTTATTTCAAAGTTAGATCGTTATATTCTCTCACACAAAACCGACCGCTCTTTAGCAAATCAAACACAAACATAGACAATGAAGAGGGATTATCACACCTGATCGCTCACGCTGACAAACATACCTACATACTTGAAACAAACATGTAGATATGCAGACAGGTAGACACACGGCGGTGAAATGCACTGCACGCGTCACTGGATACTTAGTATTTGAACACAAGTTAGAACAAGCTGATGAATAGAAAGCTAACGGTGAATGATAGTACAAAACGTTAAGACGTTACTTCCATTACTCGCACACAAATTCACAATATTGCACCAATGACAATAGGTACGTGTATTTATTATGTAGTAGGTATTTAATTTCCAAATGATGATGGCTTTAATTTACAGAAATTATGCAAATAATTACGGAGCAACCGTTACTTTTCTGTCTTGCACCCATTGACCCTCACTCATTATTTTTCCGCTACCGTCACTTGTCCGTTAACTAATAATGTTATTTAAACTATTGTGGCGAGTCTAGTAACGCCATCTAGTATTGGACTCAAGAACTAAACTAGCGATCACTACAAGATTTATAATTCCCATAAAGGTAAACATTGATTCAATTAGAATGAACGAACAAAACAAATTATATTTCATTAATGGCCTGTGAATTCTTCTGGCAGATAAAATCATACATACATACACGCTGTTTCATTTAATTAGATACTAGCTTCCGCCCGCGACTTTGTCCGCGTGGAATGTTTGGTCCCCCCGACCCGACCCATCGCATCGCGGCGCGGCGGCGCCTGCCCGCGATATTACTTCCGCCCGCGACTTTGTCCGCGTGGAATGTTTGGTCCCCCGACCCGACCCATCGTATCGCGGCGCGGCGGCGCCTGCCCGCGCTATTACTTCCGCCCGCGCCTTTGTCCGCGTGGAATGTTTGGTCCCCCGACCCGACCCATCGTATCGCGGCGCGGCGGTGCCTGCCCGCGCTATTACTTCCGCCCGCGACTTTGTCCGCGTGGAATGTTTGGTCCCCCCGACCCGACCCATCGTATCGCGGTGCGGCGGCGCCTGCCCGCGCTATTACTTCGTTTTCGCTTAGCGATCTTTCTGGTTTCTGGTTGGTAATGGATAAAACGTCTGCAAAAGGTGCAAGCATAATAATTATGCTTAGACCGGTATGAATGAAAGTTGTAATTTTGTGAATGTTTTATTGGCATTTTGCGTTTTAGTAATTTTAAATTATCTCCGAAACTAAAAGACCAATTGACATACTGTAAAGGGCAAATCTTATCTCCATGATGTTCTAGTGATCATAAAATAATTTTCTTTGATAAGGACTAATACTTAAAAATATATTTAGTAGGTAGTTATGCCGAAAAATTTTTTTTTTAAAACATAAAAGAGATAATAAAAAATCAAAATGTGGTATGGTGGACTTTTTTGTAGTATTATTTAAGGCGGACCAGATGGTCATACATTCTTTAACAATATACAACTTTTAGGCAGCGCATGCAAATAATTCTGTTGTAAGAGGAATTTCTTTCCGACTTGCTAGTCCAAAGTTGTGATAGCTCAGCTAAAATGCAAGATATATAAATTATAACACTCAAAAGAATAATGAAGCTTGCTACCAGATTTTTTTAAGAATTGGTACATTAGCTCCGGAAATTACCGCTACATACATATAATCAAACAAATATATTTTACCTCTTTATAATATTAGTACAGATTATATTAATAGTATAGATATAGATATGGACAAGGTCAAACTATATCCCATCAAAAACATAAGAGAGCCAAGTTCAATATTTAATGCTTGGTTGTTGACTTCAACGATAAAAGAAGTGAGATCTAAATGGGTGAAAAGTTCAATGGTCAGTTCTAAAAATTATAATAAATCTTGCAAGTCTCAATATACTAGCCAAATTTGACATGTTTATGTGAAATAGTTTTTGAGTTATGAAGGGGTCAAAAGTGCCTCCAAATGGTTCGTGTTATATTTCACACGGTGCTGCTCGCCAGTTCTGTTAGCTTGAACTTGGCTTGACACGCTACCGAGTGTCTAGATGTTATTAGATACTAATTCAAATCCAAACTAAAAAAAAACTAGGGAGATTTTTCCAATAACATTAGTGGAATTCAGAGATTATCATCCGCGGATTCAGATACCAAGTTAAAAAAAAATGTTTTTGGATAGGTTTATACTGGTTTAGCTTATAAAAAAGCAGACACAAATTCAGACACTAAACAAAGAAAGAAAAAATATTTATCGCGTCTCGTAAGGAAGATCACAAACTAAACACAAAATAAAACAGTACAGTACATACAGTAACAAAGCTGTTACTACATACCAACAAATACACATTTATACAAATAGACAGACAGACAGCTGTTAGACACACTGAACGCGTCACTGGGCACTAACTATTTGAACTCACGCGGATAACACAAATTAGACGAATATTTGTTTTGAATTAAGGGCTTCACGATTATGGACGCAAATGAACGATCTGTTTGTCTCTGTACGTTTCCGTGCTACAGTTTGGAATGATAGAGGAATGGGCAATAATATTATAATGAATGCGAATGCGGTCTGCGAAACTTGTAAAGCTATTGAAATTCAATAGAATAGAATAGAATACTCTTTGTTATGTACACCATATAGATTACAGGCATAAATATAGAAATTTTACAAAGGGTGACACAATGGGCGGTCTTATCGCTAAGAGCGATCTTTTAAAGACAACCTTTGGATGGATTGAAAAGGGAAGGAGAGACAAATATTATAGGTAGTCTGTGGTGTACTATTTACACGATAAAATAAAGACATACATAAAGTATATTATACCAATCTAAATAAATATATACATATAACAATAGACATGAAACAGGAGTAAAGAAAATATAATGGTGCTGTTTAAGGAGAGAGGAAGTGATTTTTTATCATAATTTTAAATGTGGCCAAAGATTGAGCACGCCTTACCGACACGGGCAAGTCATTCCATAAGCGTACAAAGATTTGTCATAGCAACTGGTGGAATGCATCGGCATCTCTAGTCTCAGGTTTTCCGATGACCTCAAATATCTATTATGTGTGTCATGAAGGAACTTGAAACGTTCTTTAAGATAAGAGGGGGTTTTAGGGTTAAACAAAATACTGTAGAGCTGAATCAAGATATGAGAATTCCGGCGAAGACGTATGGGAAGCCACTTGAGCTTTGTACGAAATTCAGATATGTGATCATATTTGCGCAGGCCAAATATAAATCTTATGCAAAAGTTTTGAAGTCGCTCAAGTTTATCTAGTTGTGCCTCAGTAAGATCTGGATAACTGACATCCGCGTAGTCAAGGATGGGAAGTAAAAGGGATTATGCAAGCGCAGTTTTAGTGGCAGTTGGAAGAAAATTCCACAATCGTCTCAGTGACTTACCAGTTGCAAAAATCTTGCGACTTACGTCTTGTAGCTGAGGACCCCAACCTAAAGGACTTGCTCAAAGTTGTCTTCTTTACTAAAGATCATTAGTAAACAAGTCAACTTTCAGCAAATAATTGAATGAATGCCAATGTAAATTGCAGTTTGTTGATTAAAAACATGTCTTATGCTGTAAAAAATTGTTTATAAAAGACAAATGTCTTTTCAAGAAATGTTAAAAATGTATTGCAATTTCATCATAATATTATTGCCTCCTCTATAGGCCGTTATAGGCTCTACAGTCTCTATAGGTCCAAAACAAGTGCTGCTGAGTCCACCAGCAAGCGCACTCAGGCATCTTGTAAAGATTTGTGAAGGTTACGCGGTCACTCAGGGACTCAGTTATGTACAATGCAAAAAAAAAAAAAAATGGTATTCAAGGCGGGCAGACACTAAATGTTACACTAACGTGCCAGATGTGACCATACAATATGATGTTCCGTTAGCTAGAGTAAAAAAATGTAAGTACCTGAGTCGCTGGGTCACTCATGACTGAAATGATGACCTTGACATAGAAAAGCAACGCAGGGCTATGGCTATCCGAGGCAACATGTTGATCCACAGATTTGCATGTTGTACGACGCAAGTCAAAATAACCCTTTTCAGAGCATACTGCCAGTTTTTTTACACGTGCATCTGTAGGTCATTGAGGACAGAGTGTTGTGGCACAGTCTCGGAGAGGCATACGTCCAGCAGTGGACTGTGACAGGCTGAGTTGATTGATTGGTTGATACATTATAGCTTAGTTAATAAAAAGGTACAATTAGACAAAGAAATAGCATTCTTCAAAAAATCTGAAGGCATGATAGCATGGTAGGCACGTCAACGCCTCAACGGTAACTTTGACCTTGAGCTAGCTGTTGTTTTAGTTCTGACGTGCAGCCTTCCGTACCAACTACGTACAGTAAACGCTCAGAAGTCCATAAGCACGCTAAAGTTCACATTGCCATGAACAGTACGAGCGCGATACAGTCAGTGCGTGTGCGAGTGATGTCTCAACATTCCGCAGATAACACACATTAATGAACTGTCGTCGTAATAGACGAAATAACATGATATTTCTGTTGCATTTACAATACGCGTCTGTTCTTACCATAGCATTGCTAAAATTCGCAAGCTTTTAGTATGTGCTGCTAGCTATTTGCGCTAAGCAACAGGTTCACGATCATTGAGGTCTGAGTTCGAATCTGAATTATTATTGTTAGCCGTTTTTTTGTTTCTTTGAAACCATAATAATGTTAAGTAAAAACTTATTAGGTTTATGTTTATTTATAATGTATTCATGCTTATTATCATTTTTATAAGGAGGAAATATTAGTTTTTGTATTATTATTTAAGTATTTATGTGATATTTTATTTATTTTTTCGGTTTTGGAAGGTGGAACTAAAATAGTCGTGCTAAATCATAACAGAAATGTTTATTCGTTTTATTTATTTATAAAATTAACAATTTTGATGACAATAATTGTGACGTCACATTCCTACTTAGATAAAAAGAAGTTCTCTTGTAACCGTTCATAAGATTTTTTGTTGTATACCCACTTAGTCAATTCATAATAACTTAACAAGGAAAGGATGTTCTAATAACACAAATATAATTGTTGATACCCACTTATTAGAGGTATCGGTATTCAGTAAAGTTTATTGAAAAGTAATATATGATTTAGACTTTATAAACATGTTTTTTTTTAATGTGACGTCACAATAAATGTATTGAGGTAATAGCTTAATTTTTCATTTTCTTGACGAAAAGAAGATTGAAACTAAACCTCAATTGTTTAAGGTCATTAAATAATACGGATATGCTAATATTACTAAATATTTAGTTACATCGTCTAATTATAAAAAACAAAACATTTAGATATTAATATTTTGTATAACTACATAAAAGCTAGTTATCCTGGCCCTGCTGCACTCATCCATCCCCACATATTAATCGCAATTCGACCTGTCTCTGCATTAGGGCATACGTTTTTATCACACCAGCGAGTGTTATCCTTGCGCCATAAATGAAGCCTACCCTTATGGCTGGATTTAAATGTCTTTTGATCTGAAAATATGGTAGTTTTCCAGTTAAAATCTAAATAATCCCGTGCGAAACGTAATCGTTCTTGTTTATGTCGTTCTGTCAACAAGGGCTTCTTAGCTGGTCTTCTGTGCAAGCCTTCAGCGTGGAGCGCACGGCGAAGAGTTTACGATGAGGTGTCGAATAGTTCAGCAAAGTGTCTCGTTGGTGTGAATCCATTAAATTCATGCTCGCCCACCATATGTCGTCACTGTGCCTCGCTAATAAGCGCCGGCCTTCCACTTCGGCCTTTCTCTGCCTCGTATCTTTTGATCCAGAGACTTACAGTATTCCTCTAAAACAAAAAAAAAAGTGAAATTAGGCAGCTGTAACAAAATACTAAAGTGACTTAATTTTAATATAATATAATAATATTTATTTAATATAATACCTATTCAAATATTACAACTTTGCATTTATAAATCCAATAATTAACACTAATTATTTATCGTTTAGGCCTCATGATGGACTTAATAATCAATAAAAAGAATCATCCATTGTCAACAAATAATAGGTATTTTCAAATAAAAGTTTAAGTTACATTTCATTAATATTAAATACTCACATTCAGTCCGGTTTCATTAGATATTTGTGTTCTATTAAGACCACTTTTATGCAGCCCAATAATCGTCGCCCTCACCTCAATATTAATATTTGCCTGCATTTTGAGAATAATCAATACCGCTGTCTATACCACACGTCACTAACCAACAACTACAACTAAACCGACAACGGTTAAATATTCATAAAACTCATGTCTACCTCACAGAAATCTAAATTCTTTATTAAGTTTTTTACGATCTACCTTCTTAACTTTACAAAATGTGTGAACAAAGCGAACAAGATAAAGAATATTATATTTCTGTCCCATTTCTTCCAATCGAGTAAAATCTTGCAAAAAGTCTACATATTCGGCGTGAGATTCGAACTCACGGCTCACTGATTCGCAAATCTATCTGCAGGCGCTTAGCCGCTAGGCCATCTTGACTTGTGTAGTTACGTTGAAATTATGAAGTACAATCACTTGTTGACGACAATGATGATACATGTGTCTATTCTTGAAAATAGAAGGTCGTAAGTCAAACTAAACGTCAAGCTAATGCTTTGTGAGAATGCCTATGGACTTTTGGAGGCCACTGTACAATTAGAACACTAATTGTACAATAATAATTATAATTAATTGCGTTTATATAATTGTTGGAGTGTTGATTTAATCCAAATCAACAGATTTGGATTAAATCAACACTGCAAAGCATGCATGCGTGCACTATACAACGTGTAACGTTAAATGCACAAAACCTGAAAATATATACATAGTTTGATCAGAATAGCGAGCAGAATTAATGGAACCACTTTTTAATATAAGTCACATTTTTCAAACAAATCTTCATTAAAAACGTTGCCGTGTCTATTTAGTAATGGGTCAAGCAAGCCAATGTCAGCGCGACGCAGCGGCCCGGTGACGACTCCTCCTTCGATAAAGCGTCGTCGCAGACGCAAGAAACGATCAGAATGGCCAGTAAAACTAAAACAGCACATAAAACCTTTACAATTTTGTTATGACTTATTTTCTCTCTGAAATAGGTCAATTGAATTACAAATCAGTTGGGGTGTGTGAAGTTTTGCGCATTTACCGTTACACGTTGTATATGCTTTATTAGCTAGCTATAAATTTAATGTAATAATAATTGCTGCGCTCTTACGTTTCAGACTAGTCTACAACTGTGTGTACATTGTGTACATAAACAATGTAAAACTAAATTGGTGACAAGTTGATAGAATAATGTTTCGAACGTGCATGACATCCAATAGAAAAACGCAATCAAAACGAAATCACTGTATACCTCAATACCGATCTGAATTCTATTA
Source organism: Eremobia ochroleuca (assembly GCA_949629135.1). Lineage (NCBI taxonomy): Eukaryota > Metazoa > Arthropoda > Insecta > Lepidoptera > Noctuidae > Eremobia > Eremobia ochroleuca. The sequence continues at coordinate 690,949 of OX451402.1, read as the reverse complement.
GTCGGGGAATAGTTTGGATATTTGAAAAACATGACAACATTGTATGGAACTGAATGGCACTGCGTTAAATATTTTTCCAACAATATTTTTGGATTTGGCTTAACTTTTTCAATCAAGGTAAGTTTTTTTTGTTTGGTAAAAAGTAACAGAATAAAAAAGTAACGGTAAATAAAATCAATATCTACAACATGATATTTGTCAAAAATAATAATTATCCTAATTGTAATGCGCAAAATTAAATAATAATAAAAAAAATAGACTGGTAAGAATTAAAAACAGCAGGACGTTATTCATATGTAGATTTTAAGATGGAAAAATAACCAGTTTAACAGCGCTTAGTACAACTGAACAGTCAAATACAGACATTAAATTCAAACAAAAATATAATCGAAGGACAGTCCCAAATTCTTTCCCCGTCACACCATTCCTACAGCCATATTATTTGATGGCGTTGTTTTCAAGACATTTATGTCTCGCCCTTCGCAGCCCTTTGACGAGCTAACCGTAAACACAGGCTTTTGTCAACGACGTTATTTTTGTGAGTCGTTATTTTTATAATGCGTCTACTTACATTTATTGTTGAGCCAAATGAATCGCTATGGTAAATTCTTTACTAAAGGTTCGCGTTGAGACTTTTTAATAATTCACTATAGCATTCTATTAATACATTCACAACAGAATCACACTACGTTTCACACAACATCAAGCACATTATTATTTTCCAGTTGCAAGTGGCATACCCCAAGTCCCAAACAGCCAATTAGCCATTTAAAAAATAGCATTCCTTATTAAGTAGTCGCGCCGCGTCATCAAGACTAAATGGACGTGGAATGCTTCCCCAGGGAGCTATCGTAGGCCCATTCCTAAAACGCGCTTAATGAATCACTGCCAGTTCCATTTTCCTTTTTATAGCGTAAAGAAACCCAAATTAGTTATAATGCTTGTCGGGCTAAGCTCTTTGTGTCATTAAGTTTGGAGTTAATCTTGTCGGTGTCAACTAAAGTTCTCGGTTAATTTTATATGATTCAATTTTCTTTGCTGATTTGGTAGTAAAGTAACTATGCGTTGACAGCTTTTTATTATTTCTCGCTATTAATTCATTTATAATCGAATCAGCAATGTGATTAAGTTTTAAAAATGAAGAACTTCAAATATCTTTCTATTGTTCTTTTGAACTGTTAATACTTTTTCTAGACATGTTTTCTTCATAGACAACTATGGGCCCAATACAGATCTATTCAGATATCTGAAAATACAGGTATTAGACGGTGAATTTTACTATCAACATAAACATTTCACCACTAACCGATTGATCGTAAGCAAAAGCATCGTATCACCAAGTGTCAGTTATTGTGGCAAATGCCCGACACTCGACAACGCTCGCCCAAAGATCCACACGTTTTGCTCGTATTTCACCAGCAGCCGACAGGTGGCGCCACTTACCGCCATTTTTATGACATTACACATAATTTGTCACGTGTATTCTTTTGTTGTTCGAAGCTGGTGATATATTTGTGAAGCAGGGAAAGAATACAGTTACCCTGGCGCCTCGCGATAATAGTTTTTTCTTTATTTTCAAGCACTAGACTGTAATGGGGCCACTTATCATTTTTCTAGGAATATTACACACGTTTAAAATTTATGAGTATCACATGATAAGTTTTTTACTAAATGTGCGTTGGTAATAGATTATTTACATGTTTACTAGGTATGTTAGGTCTCTCTAGTGTTCATTTTATATGAACGATCTTCAACTTAAAATAATGATTACCTGTTGCCAAGAATCTGACTAGTTCCTTAATAATAAATTTGTCACTCTCTGAATCTAATTCTTTTGGCCACTTTCAACTTCTTTCTAATTTCGTATTTTGGTATTTTGAGTAGGTTATTTACCTACGAAACATAACACAAAGCGTGATATTATAGTATACCCACATTTCGCCATTTACTTACTTATTCAATGACTAATCAATTCTAAGCTAAAACTCTAAGCTAATCTCGAGATACTTGAGATAATTAATTTAAAAATAAATGAGTAGGAAACCGCTACTCACGCCAATTACCCTCATACCGTTACCCTCTCCCAAAAATCTAAACAAAAAAATCATCCTGCGTAGAATGAACCGACAGCGGAGACTCCAGTAATTATATCGCAAGGAGAGCTCTTGAGAAAAACTTGGCAAATTATTTGTGTAGCGTCAAAAGAAAGAATGACAGCAGATGATAGTAGCATCCCTCGGGTGAGGCCATTAATAACGTTCAAAAACATTGTTTGTTGAGGATCGCCGCGATTTATCGTGGAACCACCCTCGCGCCACCCTTCGGTAAAAAAATGTTGCGAAGTGCGCCGCGGACGTTTCATCAAGTTCCGTATGAAAGTGAAAGGAGTGAACTATCTAGTTTTTGGTTCAGTGGAAAATTATTTTGTAATGATGACAGAGCAGAAAAACAAAGAAAGGAAGAAATTATTAACTATTTATTCAGGTAATTTGTTGATTTTTTCAAAATCTATTAAATCAGTTACGGTTGGAATGTGTCGAAATTCTTTCGATACGTACGTAATCTAACATTTTAGCAATAATCTGTTTGAATTTAATTTTCTCAACCCAATGATAAACTTAATCAGAGATCTTTATGTATAAAGTTAAATCTATTTCTCCAAGAAACAAAAGGTCTAGAAAATTAAACTTTCCCAAAGGGACTGCTTAAATAGAAACGTTTTAGGCCTTACAATAAAACCCATTAAGTACTGAAATCAGGCTCAGTCGTAAACCTAGATTTGGGAATATTTGGGACTATTCTCAACATCTGGACCGACCAATGGGACGTCCTATTTTCGTTATTTCAGCTGAGTGATAGCTTCTTTGATGTTTATTGAGCCGAGTAGCAAGGGTTGTTGTTGATTGTTCCAAGTTGAGACTAGGCAAGGAGTATCATTTGAACGAATTCTGTAACACAAACTCTCTGACATCAGATTTCTGAATGGCCAAACCAATCTCTGAATAAGTGTGATTGGCAGGCGAACATATCAACTGCGAATCAAATCGGTTGACATGGCATTTGCCACGATGTTAAATTGAATACAATTTCCGAAACCGAGAGGTAGTCTGTAAACTGAAACTGCTATGCCTGCTGGCACTTTCAAAAGAGAAGTTCTACCTGTCTCCCTTTGACGATACTGCGATCGCCTCTTTACTGTAAGAGGATTAACTCTCCTAACCACAAGTGGTCTATCTGGCTTGCCTATTCTGCCGTAGCGCTAGCAGTAGATCTAATATCTGACGCGTAGGTGTGTTGACGTACTTCTTTCGGGACTTCAAATATATTAAATCTATATCCTTAATCATTCAATCATTCACAGCATAGCTGGTTTAATTAAAATAAATGTTTTGACTATCTTTAGAAACGTAATATTTTTTAAACAAAATATTCTTAACAACTTCATCGATTTTGATGTGAGTTTCACTATGATTCTGATAATTTTTGAGAAACTTAATCATCGAATATCTATTACATTCATGATATTTGTGCAAACTTAAAGCGGATTGCTAGTTATGGTTCCCATCAACACGGATCTCTAAAAATGCGATGATCCATCGTAGAAAAGCTATCTCCTCTCCCATAACACAAGCGCTCGTGAAAATTATTTTATAGCATTTTTCAGTCTTAATTTTGCAAAGTTTTCATGATTTTTTTTTGTTATTAGAGAATAAATTAATTAGTGTAAGAATATATCCTGAGGGCGATTAGTATTTTTGAGAGCTGGCGCGTAAAATATTATGAACTCTTTTATGGATTTATTTTGTTTTATGAACCTGAACAATATAAAAGAGATACTACTTCAGGATAGTGCTTTTTTTATTTATATACCAAAGTCCCTTTGCTGTTATTATATGAGTAAGTTGAATTAACTAGTTTGTCTTCTTACAACTACCTCCTTGTGTACACCGATATTCGAAGCCCGCCTGGATGAACTTTCTCGACTCTCGACTCAAAGACGTATGTTTTATGAGAACGCGACATGATAAACAAGATAGTCTTCATAAAATTAAGTCCTTATACGAGTAAGTCCAAAAACAGAAGTTTAAGCTAATAAACTTTGTGTAAACTTCACCTTGTGTTAAAATAATAAAAGACATGACATACACTATCAATAATCCAATAATACGACCGCTATATTTAACCAAACCCTTTTTATCGCCGAAAAAACCGAAACATGCTCCAATATTATTATTATAAATAATATTTTATCTAATAATAAATGTTATAGCAACGCAAAGAAGATCTTAATAAAATCCGTGTAATAAACGTGCAGCGACAGATTTACGGCGAACCGGTCCGGCCCGAGACCGGCGCGATCCGCTCCAATCCGGCTTAATCCAGCCGGATCCGGGCCGGCGGCGATCTGGAGCTTTACTCCTTTGGGAGAGGCTCCATAATAGCTGTAATAGGCGGCCCTTAAACGTCCAGTTACAAAATGACAGGACGAGTTTTGGCTCGTAAATTATGTTGGATAATTAGTTTTCGTGGGTATTTAATAAGATATAAATAGTAAAGCAGGTACCGCTTGTAGTGTGGTTCTGTGTCCTCACTTTATGTTATCGAGTTAGCCGAGTTCAGGCTGGCTCTCACAGCTGCGTAGCTGTGAGAGCCAGTCTGAACTCGGGTAACTAGCGTTGATTTTCTCTATTTCGTTGCAATTTAAACTGGGTAACAGTTTGTTTCTGTGTCATCATAATGCTTTAGATTAGTATTTTTACTGATTTAGCATTTCTTTTATATAAGCGCATTCAAAAAATAAAAAATAAATGCTTGGATAGCTCTATGTTTCTCGACATACAGCTAGGCAAATTAATTAATTGTTAAGCAAATTAATTACCAACTTAAATTGCCCGTATATTCAAAGTTGTATGACATGGCTATAACACGGCAATCTCGTTAGCAAATATTTTCCCTGACCTTGCATAAAAGAAACCATACCAGGTTCCCATCACCAGAAGTAGCACCCATCTTTAGATTAGAAGCAACAATCAAATGCGATGTAATCCGGTAACTAAACTAGGCCTGCTCCACTGCTAGAGCTCGCCAATTAGATTGTACGGTAACAGACAAACGGACCGACGGAATGAGAGCGCCCCAATGGAGGTACATTACAGACATTATTATTAACCAGCATTCAGACTTCACTGTACTTCTACTTGGGATCTTCAGTCTTGGAAGAAGTTTCGGTTTTTATAGAATATTTTTTGAGGAAAAGACGGTATTTATGTCTACAGCGGATTGAAAGTAGTTCCTGATTAACTCAGAATAATTTATGGCAGCAAAAATAAAGAAAATTCCAGGAACTCCTTTCTCGCGCCACCTCGACCAGCCCTTGCGGTACGCGTCCAGGTCACCTCGCCACCGCTATCTGGGCCGACCCCGGCGGCGCTGTCCATCTTCAGGCACCCATTGTGTGGAAACCTTTGCCCAACCGTCATCCTGCATTCGGCTGCGGTGACCCGCCCAATCTCAGATTATATGTTGGTCTGACGACAAGACGTAGTCAATTTCGTTTCGTGTGAAACCATTAGGTATGACCCACGTCCATCGCCGCTGCGATTTCTTTTATCCATTGGGGGGATTGGACCGTAACCCGCCACGCTGGTCCAGTGCGTGCTGGCTGGTCAGATAATATATTATCATCACTAAATAGTATAAAACAAAGTCGCTTCCCTGTCTGTCTGTCCCTATATATGCTTAGATCTTTAAAACTACGCAACGGATTTTGATGCGGTTTTTTTTAATAGATAGAGTGATTCAAGAGGAAGGTTTATATGTATAATACATGCATAATATAGTAGAGAAACACTGATAATTTTAGAGGTTTCTAATGTGTATCGTAAATAAACACATTTTTTTGCGCTTATATTGTAAACGCTGGCCCTTCGAGATAGATCAAAATAATATGCTACAGTATTGTACACTTTAAAAAGTTCTACAAAAAAGTTCGCGATGGTATATGTCCATCTCTTAGGGATAACCCACAATAACCATTTTTTATCCTTAACTTTTTACTAGAAATAATGGCTCTAAAATTATCAGTATTTCTCTATTGCACCCGTGCGAAGCCGGGGCGGGTCGCTAGTTGAATTATAAATTAGACATTTGAGGAACGCAGCGAAAGATTTGCAATTCAATTCTTCTTCCTGGATATGCACAGTCAGGAAAATGCTTTCATAAGCAAATTGACACTTTATGCGTACATTTTCTATGTTACAGAGTTTACAACAATCTAGCTCTCTAATAATCTAGTTTACAACATTCTAGACTTTCGTATCTTGCATCATACTCTGGCATTCTACTCGTCAAATACCAACAAGGCAGCAGCGTATAATTTATACGACCCTGTATTATTTCAGCCAAGAATAACTTTAATAAAAACGCCTAACCCTTACAAATGCAACTATTAACCCTTTCTACAAAAAACCTTTAAACAAGGCACCCCGGATATTACAGGGTCACGTTGCCTGTAATGAAGGGCGGTGACTAACTGGCACTAAAATTACCGTACACGTCACATAGGGCGTAAAGGTACCATGCCATAATGTCGTTATGTGTAGTTTGTGTGTTATGTGGAGGGCTGGTGTTTCTTGTACAACGTGTAATGGAACGGTTAAAGTATCAGGTGAAATATGAAACAGTTATATTGAGAGAGTATTTCAAAATTAAAGTTAGAGTTATTGGTACAGTAGCATAGAGGCCCATTGGCGACCTTAAGCTGATCAGGATTTGATTCCAAGAGTAAGATAGAAAAACTATTGGCGATATTGAACTGGGAGTGAGGAGGGCAGCTATTCTGAACATTTCGAATACGATCAGCAAGATGTTTGCCTATATTTACAAAAAAATAATTAATATCGTTAAGAGATTGAAAAGGGGTTTCCAAGAAGGAAAGCAACTCCGTGGGAGGGTGAGTAATTTCAGTTGTGTTTGTGACACGCTTGACTATATTCCATAACATCTTTGTATTACGGCCAGCTTGGGCAATTTGATTTGACTCGAACTGTCTTTTAAGTTTTCTAAGAATCATAAGGCAGAAAATCTTGTATCTTGTGTATCTTTAAGGAATTCATTATCAGGAGACTGTTTGTGTATTTTGTTCAAAATATGTCTGTTCCTCATGCACCGCAGTAGCCCAGGAGTCCATGGTTTTAGGATTCTCTTACGATTAGCTGTACGCTTCAATGTTGAGTGATTATTTATCTCCTGCAACAGAGTTTGGATCAGACAGTCTGTAGCAGCGTTTGGTTCATACTGGGGAAAAATATACGTGGATTCCAGATTTTGCATAGACGTCTATACGTCCGACCGACTTCATCTTACTCGATACTATTATCGAGTAAGATGAAGTCGGTCTTTAGGATTGAGGTATTAGAAATTATGATTTAAAATAAAAAAAAAATATTCAGGTACACCTAAGGGATTATCTGAGTATTCTGTATGATAAGTAATAAAGTAGTTGATTTAGTCAATAAAAATCGTTATAGTGTAAAGCATTTGGAACTGTAATTTTAAATCATAACGTGGAATATTACGGCTGAAGTAGAAAAATGTGAACTAAATTTTGGAGAGCAATACTTAGCTTTTGGATCTCAATGCACTACCAAACAGTAGAATTCTGGAGAACATTAGGTATGTAATGCCATACATAACGTAGAGGTCGCTAGTACTCCCGTAATTACAGACAGGTGCAAATGAATCAACTAACAACGCCAAAGTAGGCCACGAGCAGATAAACGGTGGATGTGTCAGTTTTAGTGCACCGCAGTACAGGCAGGACTCCGTGCTACAGTGAAATAGTTTATGTTGCGTCGTTTTGTACGATTTCGTCATTTAATAAGTATAATTTCTGCTAATGAAGTTCTTTAATATTACAGAGCATTTTTTTGTTCTGTCATCAATAGTTTTCGCAGCACATGCGAGAAAGACATTTTATGGCAATTTTTTTTACACCTTGGGATACATTACTGAAGTTTTAGTAGAGGCCCCTAATTTTTTCTAGTAATAAATATAGCCTACGTTACTCAAGTATAGTGTAGCATTCTAATGGTGATTTTTTTTTAAAATTGGTCTATTAGTTTTTGAGTTTATTCGTTACAAACATACAGACATACATACAAAAATACAAATCTTTCCTCTTTGTAATATTAGTGTAGATTTATGTATTTTAGTACCGAGACTCCGTCTAGGAGCAGAAATATAAACTATAATTTGTTTGTGCTTAGGAATTAGAGGATTTTTTCCCCAAAGCCTTCAGTAGAGCTTAAGACTTAGTAGGTACTTACTCAAGTCGCTTAGGTTCTGGTCTCTTAATAAAATAAAGAATAGGAGGCTGCTACTTAATTTACCCATTTATAAATGTTTCTCTCTGAGAACACAATAATAGAGGACAAATTGGTCGACCAACTGTAATGAGTAATATAAGAACCCAGCATATAGCTTATTAAACCTATATGCATGCGTAACCTTTAGAAAGGTTACGGTCACCTCAAAGCCATAGGGATCATTATTTTCATAGATTACGAGAAATAAAATTATTCATCAATGTCCTTCTATAAAAGTATATTACCTGACGTATTAATAAACTTGTGTGTGAAATTAATTTTACACTAACGACTAAACATAATCTGCAACGATATTTCACAGTACATTTACAAAATAATATATACAAATTCATTTTCTAACGTAGTCGTACATACAATAACAGTAATAGCTTATCGGTCTGTTAACTGCCGATCGAAAGGTCACGTGTTTGAGGCGACCTATTGTGTGGACCCTCCCTTATAAGTATTACGTCACATTTGAATCGGAGGGTTGACGGGATTATTAGTAATGCATTTTGCACATGGCTGTTACTCATAGAAAAAATATTAATAGTAGGGTAAATGTAATAGAATTTCAATAAGTGAGGGTCTGGCTATAGTTTATATTCTTGTGCGTATTTTATTGTTTAGTTTGCCAGTCGTTGTCACAGCTAACATTGACAGTGTACACGATCGACCGAATTAAATAGGTCATCTTTTTTTACACATAACAGTTGGCTTTACCATCAAACCAGCTTATTTTAATAATGTCTCAATATTCTGATGGAATCCTAAGGGAGAAAACGTTATGAAAATATGAAGATAAGTTAATAAAATAACTTAGAAATAAATTTAAAAATTGAAGAAATATGTTCTAAATGTAATTTTACTTGCATGTAGTATCGACAGATGGTGTGGACTTAGAGAATTGTTTCCCTAACTTTACGGGGAAGAAACTTTTTCCATACCGTATTTCTTTTTAATTTCAGATTCTATTTTCAGATGGGGAGATTTTTTCTGTATTAGGGAAGTAAAATTATGTATACAGTTTCAAATCACTTTAAAAGGAGATAGGTTTTTTTGTACCCACTGTATTGTAATGTCTATCAATCGTATTATACTTTAAAAAAGTAAGCGTATTATCTTTAAGATGGTCGATTTTTTCAACAAAGTCTAGCCGGTTTAACGAAATCGTAATAAAAATAAAATGTTTTGATAATGCACTCAATTGATTTAATTTCAGATATGGATGTCAATGTCATAAATGCATCTATTGACTAAGCTTTCTTAACTATTTTAAGAAAAAAATAAAATAAATAATAAATAAATATAATATACCTAATACAGTTCGAGGTGGGGTTTCATTAAGTACAAATATGTACAATTGACGCTGAAGCAGCTTGTCCTGTGTTTAATCGCATTTTCAAGTCTGCTTACTCTCACGTAAAGTAGTTTAAAAATCAACGTGAAACGTAACGTAGTGTTTTGTTGCTTGTCAGTTTGACTCTAGTGGTGTTACTCAGTCGTTCAGGCACTCGATTGTCTCAGTTATGTAATTCATAAACCAAGTTCCCAGCAGCTTCGTACGTTTGAAACGCACAAAAAAATTATATAAAGGCCGCCTCATAATATATGTATGTAATGATTTTGGAACAATAAACAATTTATTTATTTATTTATTTATTTTATTTATTTATAAAGAAAATCATTATAGCAAGATCCAAAATACAGCAACCATTAAATATAAAGAATTGAGGTTTAAGTCAGTGTCGGCCTTGTACAAATTTGTAAAGAGCGTCTTCTCCTACTCACATTCCACTGCCAATCTGATAATCAATGCCGACACCAGGACGACTGACAAATTACACGTTCTCAACTGACAGCATTAGCCTACATAATAATATATAGTCTTATTAAAACTCTGTGACTCTGTACATCATAGTATTATATTATAACGGTTTATTACACGAAATATATCTGTTCCCTGGTTTTGTTACCTACCTTCGTATTAAATTATAGAATAAAGAATAATAGTTAACTATAGAGTGGTATTTTTCAAATCGAGTTTACATCGAGTGGCACCTCGAGAGAAAATGGATTCGAGGCTTCATTTTATTTACTCGAGTTACGAGTTAAATAAAACCAAGCCGCATCACTATCTGACACTTTCAGAAAGACAAATCTCAAGTGACAACAACACTTCATTCATTTATTTTTTAGCACATCAAGCTACTACAATCTGTCTTTCCTTAATAGATTTTCAACTTTTGCTAAAGTATAAGGTTCAAATTTGATTGGGAAAATTAGACAGTTTTGGCTAGCTTGATGTGCTGGCGTCTGTACAAAGACATTTTCAGAGACTACTGCAAATGTTCGATTACTTGTGTACGCATGGATTTTTCGCTTATTTCAGTCAAACCATTTAGATGCACTTTGAAAAAGTGCGTATTGATGATGCGAGAAAGTATTGAAACTGTTTATTAATTATGAAGATTCTGATACAGGAATATTTACATTCCATGTCGATCGGCACAACAAATGCATACTTGCCTGTTGATTTTGCGGAAAAGAACATAATTTTGTAATGTATTCCAGCACACCAAAGAGAACAATAATAATATTATTTGTAATACGCTATTTTCTAAAACAAAATATCTTCTATTTTTTTCAGGTGCATTTAGGTACCTACCTAAAACACAATACAATAGGAAACGTGCCTAAAAGGCTGGCAGCATTGCCATGTTGTATGGCAATGTTAATTCTTTGGCCCAAAAATAGGCCAGCCCTTTGGTCACGTGAAGAGTCAACCATCCGCTTGGCGATGTCCCAAAATAATAGGTGGGCACTCGGACCCCATGCCCCTAGTGTTTCAATACCAAACGGTTCGAACATAAGTTCCGAAGAGGTTGGAGTATTTGCGTCGTTTGGGGTTTTCCGCACCTGCAGTAGCCGCACCAGCACAGCACACCGTGCTTGGAAAATGATGATTATTATGATTACTATCCTGTAATCTAGAGATCGTAAGCAATAGATCCAGATGCTCTTCATTAGTTAGACGCCACAATTTTTGGTGGGCCTAATCACCAAACAAAACAAACTATCTCGTTTATGTAATAGGCAGTATTTAATTTTAAATTACTGGTTTTATCCTTACCAGGTGCAGGTACTCCTAGCAATTGATATAGAATTTACTTTTTAATACGTTTTGGCGATAGCAGTAGCGGATATTAAGTATCAAAGTTGAAATTAAAACTGTACTCCCAATTAAGTTACGCAGCAAATAGCACTCGCGCCAGTAACTCGACTCTCCCAAAGAACTCTCCTCATGAATATTTACGAGCCATTACTGTTACTTCTCAGTGTCAAGTCGACAATTTTTGTAAATAAACAGAGGTTCTTGTTACGAAAGTTGTAAGTTAATTCAACAAAAAATATTCTAAAGTTACGCGCGTATTTTAACTGCAGAATATTTTAAAATGAGGTCGGTTTAAATCGAAGGAGATGGATTATTAACTCTTAACTTAGTTTAAACTTTGTGCTTTTAGTGGTATTGTTGAGCTAAATTTGAAATTGAGGAATAAAAAATATGTTAAAAATTAATTTTTGGGTCGTCGCTCGTTGGATAGAAAATGTGGAATATTTTGACAACCTAAATTCCAAACCGCTTTTTTACAAATGACTCTAATTTCCACATAAAAATAATTTGTACGCGATGCTTTCGGGTATTCATTGGGAGATAAAGGTTTGGAAACCCACCCATGAGAGCAGCGTAGGTGCATCTTTAAAAATCTTTACATCATAAAATTCCCGACCCGAAAATTAAACGCTGCCCAAATTAGTCATGATTGCATTAGATAAGAACACTGACTTCCACTATTCCAACGTTCTTAGAATGCCAATCCGATGCGGCCAAAGACCAAACTCCGCAGCCACAAATATCAGGTATCTCAAATTGACCACTACAACTTCGTTGACTCAACAACAAATGTATCAGAATCTTAAAGAACTTAACATTGTTTCAAAGACTGGTTTGTGGATTCTGTACTACCAATGCTATCAATTTACAAGGTACCCAGACAGACACTGCACAAATAGACACAAAAACACGCTGAAGACGACCCTGTCGTATTTCAATGGAAGATTCAAACAGATTTACATCTACTACTAATATCACATTTAAAGCTGAACATTTAAAGTTCATTTTACAGTGGCACGTTGCAGAAATAATGTTGTCAAACGTAAACTTGCGGTCAAACAAAACGGGTACCGACCAAATAAAAATAAATGTCGCTTCGTTAAAGCAAATTTACAATTTTCTCTGTAGCTTTTATTTCATTAATTTTCGTGTTGTGCCACTCTTTTACGACTCGTCGCGTTTCAGGTGAATTACGCGCGATATTTTAAAATATATAAATGATTCTTTTTATGTTTATTTTAAAGTAATCGCATTGCAGGATTTTTGAGTCATGCAATATAACGTTTGAGTTTTATAGTCATTTCGTTAGGAATATTCAAATGAAAGATTTAAGACAGTAGACATATTTTCTAAATTGTAAAGTAGCATAAAAGCTACTCGAAAAGATGGTGGTTATAATAAATATGTATTTAAACGAAATCATACCTAATAAGTACCATACCTAGTATGTACCTCAGTAAAGCAACATGATAATGATAGTCTACCAGAATAATACAGTCATTAGCCTTAACACATCCCTAAATGTTATAGTTGCTCAATCAAGTGCACCTACACATGTAATCTGTACACCTACTGCCGTGCACAATCAGGTGGACACTCGAGCTAATTCCACATATTAGTTCTGTCGATTATTGTCTCGCAATTACGTGTTAACGAGCTGTCACAGGTCTGTCGACTGACAATCGGCCGGTTACCGGTGTACACAGGATTATGTCCGCCAGTGTAATCGATCGGCACGTATTACGAGTATTACCATACTATTAATTGTGCACGGATTGCTATTAACTGACATTTGGTGCTTTGAGGACACTGCATGGATCATGTGGCCGGTAAATTGGATCGAGTGTTGTGATTAATGGCTTCTTTGAATGGCAATTTTTGAATAATAGTAGTTTTCACATATTTTGTTCATTAAATTCAGTAATATTTTCATCTGCTATCCTTTGTGAAAAGAGGAATTTTAGACTAGAGTGTAACAGAATATCGTTTGTTATGTCCACTATAAGAATTACAAATATAAATATACATAGACATGAGGGTGACACAATGGCCGGTCTTATTGCTAAAAGTGGCAACCTTTGGATGGTTTTAAAAGGTGAAGAAGAGACAGTACAGGAACTCTGAGGTATATATACCATTTACATATCAATAAATGCATACATACATAAAGAAAATACAAAAATAAGCGTGAAACAAGAGCAAAGGACTACAAATAATGTTGAAGGTTGGGGAGAAGTGTTTTTTTACCATAATTTTAAAAGTGGACAAAGATTGTGCACGCCTTACCGACACGGGCAAAGCATTCCATAACCGTACTGCTTAAACAGACATCTTCTAAATTCGGTTATAGCATTGGAATTTACGAATATCATTTGATTCAATGCGATAGTTAGATATAATTACGTTTGATGACAATATAAAGGCTGCCAAACAAGCAAGCGCGTAGAGAGATTGATATGTAAAAAGATATAATTTTAACGCAACACGATCAAAGCAAAACATAATAACTAACTAGATCGAAATACTAATGTTAATTGACATTACAAAACTATTCATCACCCTACATCAAAGACGGCGAGGGTCATGGAGACCCCAACTATAACTAATCCGTCTGATCCGTCGCGGAACTAACTTCATTATCAGACAAAAGAGGGGAAATCGTTATCGGAACACAAGCTCTGTTCGTCATAATGTGTGTCGATACACTGCTTAACTTAATGGGGTGAGTAAGAAATCTGACACATTGCTGCAGCTTGTGCAGCCACTAAAGATATAAACGAATAAAAACTATGAAATGTAATAGTAATAAATTATAATGTAACAGGGTCTTTTTTACATTTTATCATACTATGTAACAGGGTCTCTCAATCTCCACAGTTGGGGTTCACGAACGGCTCTGATCTCAAGTATACGCACTTGAGATCAGAGCCGTTCGTGAACCCCAACTGTGCTAAGCCAAGTGCGCTACCTCCCTACAGACAACGGCCCACCTTCCATCCTGCGCTGCATGCCCTGTCACCTGTACACTAGATGATCTTATGACTGCGTTATTGAGAGGAGTTCACGCAGGTGAATTTTGGACCAAAGATAACTTGCAATTAGGCCATACAATCATTTTCGCAGGAGATATTGTGAAGAATTATCTCCAACTTGAGTAGTTTCGGCTCTGTGTTGATGAGATGATCGGTTAGAAATTGCTAAATCATGTCAAATTTGGCGAAATGAAAACTGTAATACTATTGTTACATGAATTTAAGCTTCACTCGCCGCAGTTGGTCCGTGGATGGGTAACCATCTTTATATACCAAGACCCTTCCATGCCTCGGAAAGCACGTTAAGCCGATGGCCCCCGGTTGTCATTCGTGGATCTTTGACAGCCATTACGGGTCGTCAGAAGCCCGAAAGACTGACAACCAATCTTACCAAGTGGTACCGTCTAACGGTTGTGGAAGACAGATAGGCAGTTGCTCCATGTAAAATACTGGTATTCAGCTGCATCCGATTAGACTACAAGCTGACCCCAACATAGTTGGGAAAAAGATAGACAGATGATGACATCAATGTACAACATCTTGTTCACATATAACACAAAGAAATGATTTTGAATTAAGATTTGGCTTTATCCAGGTTATTCAATTATCTTGCAGATCACCAACGGCCATGTATGATGCAATATCACGTTATTAATAGCTCCTAATGCACGTAATTAAATTACTACGCACTCGCTTCAAGGCATGAGATTGGCGTCATTTTTGGTATGTGATTGTCTAGTATAAAGTACGTCTCCCTATTTTTTTTGGTGAACACAAGCGTAACGCATTCCTATATACATTCAGCAGTACTGGCCACCTCAAGCAAAATACAGCTACCTATACACTAATAAACATTTCGTTAAAAAACGTGATTTCCCCCAGGAGTGTGAGTCAGACGGCCCTCGCTCGTGTACCGCCGCGCTCTGCCTACAATAGTTGGAGGGCCACTAATGACTGCACGTTCACTTCCTCTATTTGAAACGGATCTTGGCAATGAGCCAGAAACGTGAATTTTTATTTAAGGTCATACTCTTAAACATAGGGAAGGAAATGATTAGCTCTTAAGTTTTGTGAAGTTTGAAAGCTATTAGTACAATTGACTTTATTGTAAATTTTATTGTATAATTGACAACGATAATTACCAAATTATTACCTGAGAGTTTTCATATTTTCTAGGCTAACATAAAATGATGCAATCTCTAACTTATGATGAAGATGTATCGAAGAAAAGGTCATGCTGCGCCGACCTTAATAAAACAGAATTAGCACAGAAACATTATGATTTCATTAAACGCAGGGACCGCTATAAAGATCTATTCAAAAATCATTCATAGCATGGAGTTCTATATTATTCAAATCCGCAAACTATCAAAACACCTCCAGAACTTCCCACGAAGGTTCACATAACAATTACACACTAAAAGATCCTAAATCCGTGTCTAAACAAAGAGGAGACAACAAACGAGAGAGAGTCATTATTATAATAGGATTAAAGGCATATCTGCGTAGTTTATCTTAGCAAATAATATCGGCACTGCAGGGATCCGATTACGAGCTCGGATCGCTTATGGGTGCAGAGCCGGGAAGGGGCGATGCGGTATCAGAGGAAATTTATTTGGGTAGTAGAGGTTGTAATATGGATCAAATATTGGGCTTAGAGTGTCTGTGGATTTTCTAGTGCTTCTACGAATAGGTTTATTAAAAAGATAGGAAAACGACGCAGTAGTAGTGCACTGGAACAGTTGTCAGCACTGGCAGCCCTTGCTCGCTTTAAAATGTTCATGGTAAGTTATTACCATACATTCTTCTTAAGATTAACTGAATCCATTAATGTAAGCATACTGTGGCTGTGGTTCGTAAGGTCTGTTTTAGAAGCAATTCTAAGTAATACCTTTTGAACAAGTGCGCATAATGGAACATAGTCCTTGTCTTTTATCAAGAAAGTGCTTAATTCTTAAGAGAACGCTAGAGGAGTTTCAAACCATCTCTTACAAATTCATATTACGATTACGTACTTCCAGCAACGTACAGATCATATACCAGTTCTAGTTTCACTTCTACCCAATATTTCTTCAGAAAATACTGCACAAGACCCTAAAAACACGTCATCGCAAATAAACAAAACCTGTATGGCCGAACACGATGTATTTATTCCTCTCTCCATGTACAGGATGTTGTTTATCTCAGCTTGGCGTGCTCCCAGCAACGCCGTTGTTACAACTACATATATCATACGATGTAACAACGACGTGGTACACTTGCTTCCAAATCGAATTTGAATAAGTAAGATGTAAAATATTAGCGATGTAGCTACTGAAACATCTAAACATTGACATTGAACAAGCGAGCCTATGAACTTAAATGACTCAAAGCGAGGCTTTGTGGACATTGAAAGGGAGCGCAGAGCTTTGGCGGTCCGCGGTAATATGTTGGCTCGTAGATTCGCCCGCTGCACGGACCAGGTAAAAATAACGCTTTTCAAAGCGTATTGTCAGGGTCTGTACACGGGTGATCTGTGGATCAACTACATCAAAAGGTCGCTAGATGTCCTGCGCGTCCAGTACAACAATGTTTTTAGAATGCTCTTGAGACTGCCCCGGTTCTGTAGTGCGTCAGAGATGTTTACGCAGAACCGTACTGACGGCTTCCACGCAATTGTGCGGAATAAAATAGTGTCTGTGGCAGCTAAAACCCGGGCCAATGCCAACAGCATTCTAAAAACAGTGACTGAGAATGTGTTTTCCCCTTTTATGAGGCATTTTGAGGAGAAGATGACCGGTCGAGAAACTGGTTTCGTCTTCTTTACAAAGTGACTCATACCCAAATTGTTACCTTAATTTATGTATATACTAACACTAGGTATTAGGTACTTTACTAACACTACGGATCTCTGTTATCGGATTATTTGAAATAAATTAAATTAAATTTGTCTTTTGTTAAGAACTGTCTTTTGTTAGTGACTGAGAATGTGTTTTCCCCTTTTATGAGGCATTTTGAGGAGAAGATGACCGGTCGAGAAACTGGTTTCGTCTTCTTTACAAAGTGACTCATACCCAAATTGTTACCTTAATTTATGTATATACTAACACTAGGTATTAGGTACTTTACTAACACTACGGATCTCTGTTATCGGATTATTTGAAATAAATTAAATTAAATTTGTCTTTTGTTAAGAAGAAGGGTAGCACCGTCTGATTGCATATACCAATATTATTTCAATCACTCATTGCAACAAAAGTAACGCTATTATTGCCTATCTTTAGCAGTGACCGATTCAGTCAGCTACGGCTTTCTACAGAAGGGTTTTTTTATACGCGTTGCATCCGATTTTATAATTATACTAACTGTGAATACCCGCTTCGCTGGGTCATGTTTAATTGTATAGTTATTTGTTAATGTTAATAATCTATCACCACTTACTTCATAATTTTTTCATATAAAAGACACATTTTCTTTTTTCTTATACATTTATTGATCTTACTTGTTTTTACATTAATATCTTAAGACTAAGTAGACATTAATATCTTAAATAATCTAACATTAACTGATATACTAAACATTTTTATTAATGATAATCACACATTTGTATAAATCACATGTTTCAACCCTCATATCTTCTACACCCTCATAGGTATCAACTTGCAACCACCATTGTGTACGATGGGAGCCTTGTGCCTATTGCGACATATAAACACTATGCGTCTGCGACGTGCAGTTTTAGATGAAAAGTGAAATATACACCTCTATTTATATATATATCATTTTATATAGATATATTAGGTGTACCGGAAAGTTCTGTCAGTTTTGGTAGTACATAGAATTTTTTCAAATTTTTCTCTATACCAATACGTTAAAAGTATTGAATAATATTGAGACGTACATGTCAAAGATGGTTTGAGAAATTCAGAAAAGGGGATTTAAGTATTTAGCTTTAAGAACAAACCACGAGTTTTATTTACATAAACCGACAGAACTTTCCGGTACACCCAATAGATATTATGGCCCACAAAACTGTTAAAATAAATTGTAGGTATAAAAATCCGATGGATGCTATTATTAGGTAACCAAACATTACAATTTGTGTAAACATCTGTCAAAAAGACCAATTACGTAAACTTTTCAGACTATCCAAATCGTGCTCTTCATAAGGATACCACTTACCAGTTCACCAGTTTACCAGACAAAACTGGTTTTTACAGAGCCCAAAGAATTAAGTCAAACAATTTAGGTGCTTTAATCGGCAATCTGTTCAATTTCATTAAATTCAAGAAAACATCACCTCATCCCTCTTAAAGTTTACATTATCCATCCAAATTACGTTACCCCGTTGGTATACCATCCAATGCGGTGGCATTATACCGACTAGACACGCGATTGGGCGCATTGTTGGCCCTGATTGATTGATCACCGCGCTGTATTTGTTCATTACCGCTACCAATTGATCGATGGCTCTCTTTAAAGAATATACATCATTTTTGTCACAAGATATTACTCGCGAAAAGGGTGTGAAAGCACCTTTAATGTGTCATTTCACTTTGTGACAAATAGGGACAATGCTAACGTTAGATAATGTGGACGACAAAATGGGTCTATTGTGGGGTGATTTTTTCGTGTGATAAATCACGTTTAAAAAATGTGATTTATATTCCCGTATGCAAAAAAGGGTATTTTGTCAATAACTAGGTAGGTTTTTACCTGAGCTAGATTGCCCCGTTGGTCTCGTGGTCGCAAGCGCGACTGTTGAGCGTGGGGTCCTGGGTTCGATTCCCGGGTCGGGTAAAGTGTTATTGGGTTTTAATTGGGAATTTCTTAATAACATCCCGGAGTTTGGAAGTTGGCGGTGTGACACCTCATGACTTGGAAAGCACTTTAAATAAATAAAATAAAATATTCCTTGCCTCCTAGCCTTTGGTGCTGCTTCTGATGTCTCTCCGATCATGTCGCAATGACGTCCCATCGGATTATGAGAGTAAGGGGAGATAGAGTGCACCTGTGTCTGCGCACAGAATTTTTTACTTTTTAGTGCCTTAGGGATCTTCTGGGCACGCTCGTTCCATCATAGACCTCACCCATCGCTTTCCATCAGGCGTGATCGAGCTCAAGAGCGGGCCCATTCAGCAATAAAAAAAAATACATTTAAAAAGTTATTCTCAAGTTATGTATGTAGGTACTTACTACTTACAATTAGGAGTAAATCAGGTAAGTTGAGAGTTCTTCGAATGCATCTTTTACAAGATATTTGAATATCAACACGCGACTGTGATACAATTCTCATCAGGTTATTGTTTACTCGGCAAAAAGTGGCTGTTTTACACCGACGTTGTACCGTTGAAAACAGTTTGTTTTTTTTTTCGCCTATAAAATACAAACTTAATTTGAATGCGTGTTTAAATTAAAATTATCTAATTAATTATTTAAACACGAGCAGCACTAAACAATACGTAATGCTAATCGCAGGGCGATCTATTTGATGTATCGGCGATCGGCAAACACAGCCCGCGTTTTAATAATACGCCAAACAGAACTGCGCGTATTAATGATACGCCAAACAGCCGATTGTGATGTATTTGCCGATTTGTTCACAAGCGTTTGCTTTTATGGTTATTGTTGGCTGTAAATGAACTGATGTAGGTACCTTTGTTTTAAATTGATGAAGGCGATTTGTGAATTTTGTGAGATTTAATTAAAGCCTAACATGAGCCCTTTTTTTGTCTGAAACTAGAATTAAAGATTCGAGATATTTGTAGACATATTCGATTGATAAAGTCTTCTTTCTTCCACAACCGCCGTTTGTTTAATTATTCGTTATCAAGTTCTACTACACAGAAAGTTGTGCTACTCGGGAATTTGTTGCGCCACTTCTTCCCACCTAATGCACTAAGAAGTGGTGAAGGTCGTCTTGCGGGTCTTTTGATTCGATTTGATTAATTACACAAAAAGCGATTGTGGTAAAAAATTAGCTTCTTCGCTTATGAGTAAATCGCTGTCGCAAACCACAATATTTAAAGTAAATATCGTTCGTCAATATTTTAACATCAACCAAATTAAAATACCTCTCATATCGAACAATTTTATTATTTCACAAACAAAAATTATAAATTCAGATATATACTCGCAGTAAATAAAACCATCGTCCGTGTCCGTGACGGTAATTAATGAAAACAATCGGAACTGGCGACAATTAATTAAGTCGCACGGTCGCGCGACTTTGCGACACCGCGACTTGACGCGCGACTAATGATCTCAGGACTGTTTCAGACTACGTTCATCTGTTCACTATTGGGAAGTCGGGAACTGTAGAGAGCTAAATAAAGGTTATTGAACTTAAAAAAAGGATAGTAGGTACTGTAACTGAATAACAATAGTTTGCCTATAAGTTAACTTGTGGTTTTTTACTCCTCTGTACCTAAATAAATAAGTTAACACGGAATATTTGATGTCATGCTGTCAACCAAAGCTGATCTTCGAAAGTTTTTTTTCTAAAGAATACAACAAACAGAATTTTCAATGATTATGTATTTTTAATTTTGAAAAGCAACACAGAATGAAAAGGTCAACCCTTTAAAGGCAGCCATCACGTCCTAAAAGTAAAAACAACATGAAAAAATAAACTCAACTCGCAAAATACTGAATTTTTCATGACTTTGTCGAACGTCCATCTACCTGGCAACGCGACCGTTTCTTTGAGCGATTTAATTTAACTCTCGATCCACAATTACAGGGAGCCTGTCCCTTTCGGAGTTCGGTGTCAAAGCAACGAAAACTCGAATTACACTCACCAAGTTCCGTTTGAAAGGGTTTCGAACAAGATCATCGTTTAGAATACATTGCTGTTTTTAAATAGAGAGTGTTAGAAGATCAGGACGAAAAGCAGCAATGGATGGATTGCTTTGAAATGTGATCGAAGATTTTCGAAGTTAGGCGCGTAAGGAAGTCGAGTTAAATTTATCAGGGCTGTCGTTTGGCAAAGCTAATGTATTCTCAAAGTTTGACATAGCCGACTCACCGGGCAGTCCCGGGTAGTCTCCGAGGAAAAAGCGAGGGTGTGATGGAAACAAGTTTGGAATTCGTCAATGGATTACTTTGGTGTTTCACGAGATAGACTTTACATTGAACAGTCGCCTTTTTTTGTACACTAATTGTTTGTACTGATTAACAGTAATGGAGGTTAATTTTAGATTAACTTGAGATTTTTAGTTAGAAATGTTTAATTGAAGTGTTTTCGAATGGTTGTACTAATTATTGCATGAAGTAAGAAACCTGAACTTATTTGAGACAAAGAGGAGTTAATATTCTTTTGGACCCACAGCTCGTCAATCTGAAGTCCAAATTTACTACCGGACAAACTATTTACCATTCATTCCGACAATTTCAAATGCAATGCTATTACTTTATAGCCTACGGAGTTAGAAAGTGATTTGGAAGTATGTAGGCAAGCCACTTCTTTTTTGATAGACGAAAAGGTGCCAGCGACCAACTAGATTTCGATGACGAAGAACCGAGTAATGTGGCATAATTTATTAAAAGTATACAGCGCGCTATGGGCAGCTATAGAGTGAGCTGATTGATTAACAAAATATTAGTTATCCGTTTCCAACTCCCACTTCCAATCGTACCCAAATTCCAATACACTCACCAACAATACCAATACAAACCAACACCGGCAATAAATCGCACAATTAACGCGCTCTGACATCACTGTTCAATTTGCCGCGTCATTGGCCGCTTTGTTCTCCACTCGATATGATGACGTCACTTGTTTGCCGCTTATCTTGGAGCTGTCAATAGTGGATGGGAGTTTTTGGTTGGGATATCTTTTGTATAATAAGTACAGTTAGTGCCCTAGGCTATGTTATTCTCTTCTTTTTATGAGGTAAGGTAATGCAGGGCAGTGCCTGTACGTTGGATGTCCCTATAAGTTACCAGGCGTACAAATGAGCATCGTGTTATCTAGTAACTGGTTGTAGAGATCAGAAAAGCAGTCGTTCCATGTATAAAAATTGTTCGGTTAGACTAGAAGCCGACCCTGATATAGTTGAGAAAAGGCTGGGCAGATCATGACTAAGACGTGGTATCAATTACCCCAGTACAGCTCATCGCTTTACGTTCGAATTGCCCAAAACTATAATTGTAACATCGACCTTTTGTCTAACACAAAGGTGGGCTAGGTAAGGGTCTCTTCCACATACTCGGGCCTACGAAGGATTTCCTAATTATTTGCCAGAATCGGTAAATAGATTACCATAGGCGTGACACGAATACGTTTACACGCACACACACAGACGCCCGAACGCACATACATACACATATCTACAAACTCATCAATTTGCTTTTAATTAAACTGTGTTGAACATCAATGTTTAGTAATGTTTTGTACACATTGGTATGGGATTGTACGAGCAATGATTTAAGTGTTTGTGTTAGAAATTAAGTTACATTTGCTCATGTAATATTGCTAACACATTTGCGAATTACATGAATTATCATTAGTTTGGCTGCAAACGCGCGTGAGCGGAGATTGTGGAGTTATTATGAGTTGTATGTAGAGATACATATATAAAACCGTAATTAGGAAACTAGGTACTTATTTATTTCGAAAAAGACTTTCATTTAAATACATTATAATAAACGTAATCTTCATAAGCTTGCTTACAAGTTACTAAGAATAGCCACTTGGCTTGGAAGTCTAATTATCTTCAGCAAATAAGATTTTTCTTCAACTATAACTAACCACGACTCTTCTCTCATTAAAACCTCAGGCATGTAATTAAAATGAAATCTCTTACAAAAGCAGAAGTAAAGCAATTCAAAGTATTTGTTAGCCTGAACTTCAGTACCTTCAGTTGCAGTACTTAGAACAAGTTCGATTAATTACCGTCTGCGGCTGAAATCGACGCCAGCACCGAACAGCGCTGTAAATATCCCGCTCTGTAGTATTGTAAGGACTGCACAGTAAAGTTGATGTAAAATGGGGTTCATCCAAGGGTATCCTAGTGTAGGATCCAGTATTATAATTATAGTTTTTAGATTTTAATATTTTATTTCACACCGTATACCTGCATTATTATGATGGCGCAGTAGTTCACCTCTCATGCACGAGGTTGTGGTTCCGAATCCGGGCAAATACCAATGTGACTTTTTCGATTCATATTTACTTTCTGAGTTTATCTTGGACGTTTCTGACATCGTTGGAGGAGAAACATTGTGAGGAAACCTGGACCTATATAGTTGATACTCGTGTAAGTGATCAATGCTCGTGCCTATTCTGAGTGAGAAGAGGCCTTTGACCTGCAGTGGGACAGTCATTCAATCAACTCAGCCTATCGCAGTCCACTGCTGGACATAGGCCTCTCCCAGACTGCGCTACAACACCCTGTTCTCCGCCTTCCGCATCCAGTCTACCCCAGCTAGCTTTTTTAGTTCGTCCGTCCATCTCGCTGGGGGGCGTCCCACACTACGCTTGCCGATACGTGGTCTCCACTCCAGGACTCGTCTGCTCCACCAGCCATCGGCCCTTTGACAGACATGGCCAGCCCACTGCCACTTCAGTTTGCTTACTCTGCAAACTATGTCGGTAACTCCGGTTCTTTTCCGGATAATTTCATTCCTGATTTTATCCTTCAAAGAGACTCCGAGTATAGCTCGTTCTATAGCGCGCTGAGTGATCTAGAATTTGTGGACCAGCCCAACCGTCAGTGTCCACGTTTCAGTACGTCATGTATGTCATGACAGGCAGGACGCACTGGTTGAAGACCTTAGTCTTCACACTGAAGGATAGGCGACGAGAAGGCTTGACGACGTTTTCCAAATGCTGTCCAGCCCAACTGGATCCTTCTGCTGGATCCTTCTTGTGTGAGTCCGACTCGCGCTTGGCCGCTTTTCTAAAGGTGTTAATTAATTTTTTTGAACGGTTTCAGTCATTTGTAAGCATTTCACTTGCCCCGGCAAAGTACTGCCATCTTTGACAAATAAGTAGACGATTTCGTCAGCCTGAAGCCTACCTACATATCTATAGGAGTACCTCGTTTATTATTTCTAAAGAAAGGTGTATGTTAACGAAACGTAATATCCGCTCATATTCATAAGAACGGATCCAATAAAATACTTCGTGTATCTAATGAGGTATTCTATATTCATCGTCTTAATATTCAACCCGACATGTTATATTATCTATATTACGTAGACATGATATTTCTAAATGTCAAGGTAACATTTATCTAATAGCGTTTTCTCTGGGCCTCCTCAGTAGGAATAGAGAATCTTTTCAGTACATATCATGATCAGAACGACACTATCCTGTCGAAGGAGATGGTATGGGTAAGTAATTGGTTCTAAAGCCTTTGTATTTTTATAAATGATTATTTAATTTGGTTCCTTATATTGCTAACTACGACTGGCAAGTAAAACAAATTAGTTACGTATATAAATAGGCCTAATACAAAGAAACTAAACACAGTAACGTACGATTTATTTCAGTTGACTTCTAAATAAATATAATGACGTCACGACTTGATACTTTTCTCCTATGACATATGACCGGTACGTAACGTTAGTACTTGGTCATTTATCATACTGGAGCAATGGATTCATTGCTTGTACTTACTTAAATGTGACAATCTAGGGACTTTTATTGATAGATATACATTTGGTATGTCAGGATATTGCTCTTAATATAATAATCAGGATAAATCATAATAATTTTGTGCAAAAATATAAAAAAAGAAAGAAAAACTATTTATTGGGACTCGCACAAGAAGCTCACAAACTAAACAAAAACACATAGAAACATAAAAATAAAACAAAAGTAAAATGAAAATAGAAACAAATAGTTTTAAGTATAGAGTAGCCTAATACATTTTTATACAATCATGGTCAAAGAGATTGTCTTGAAAGCACATTTTAAAGTTACAAAAGAGCGTGTTCATAACCAAATTACTTTCATGTAACACCTACATGATTTTCTTTTGTTATCGCATACGACTTTTGCAGTCCAAATGCATCTCCGCTTAAGAAGTTCAACGGAGAGTTTTTATAGCAGACCATAACACAGCTTTATTGTAGACATAACGTTTTTACTATTTTATACTAATGTAGTTTTCTTTTAATGGCAGATTGTCTCTCACATGTCCAAGTTTTTATTCCGTAAACAAAATATCTTGATGGCAATTACTGGCAATGAAAAAATATGACTGTTTTAGGAGCATTTTTGATTTTCCAAATGTTTTTTTTACAGAAATAACACCATAAGGCTAGGTGCGACTGATTGTCAATGTGTGACTTTCTGAAACTATATATATACTTAATATTTGGTAGACAAATCTCAAGTAAAAGTAAATGTGTGTATTCTGCTAAAAGTAAAAGTGAAATATAGTCCTTCAGGGCTCTCCTAAGACAGTACTGATAGACAGATTTAGTGACACTAAGGACTCATAAGAGGGGTATCCTGTAGTTGTATACTTTACGAGCCGCGAGCCTTTCGGTGGTCATAATGTTTTATAAAAAGTTAAGTTTTGTCATAGGTGACATCCTCGTGAGAAAAATATAATATTTAAACTGCAAGTTAAAATCCAGGGTTTCATTTTTATTATCAAACATATTTCTTTTTAAAATTGTCTTGGAAAATTCAAAGACACAGAACAGTAATATCTGTAAGCGTTTTAAGCACCCTACCTATATTATAGGATGATTTGATTTTGAATATTATGTAGTTCAAAGTTAATCTAGCCCTGGTCATAACAAAGTCATTTATAATTGTGTCTTAAACTTTAAACGGTTATGTTACGTATGAAGTTTATTTGAACCAATAAAAGTGTTTGTTTGTCTCAGTTAGAGACACCGAATCAAAATAGAAGCTAAAAATTAAGCTAGATGCTTATAGCTAGATGCAATTTTAGTTTAATCAGATTTTTCCAACATATGCAATTTTATGATAAAGGCAAAGGTATGAATACATCATGTGTTTTCATTCCAGTTTGCCTTTAACAGAAAATGAAGCCACTATTTTTATGTTTAAGCGTAATAAACAACGGCAACTTTTGTCTTAAAATTTTTACGATGTACAAGAACGTCAGATTTACTGACACAATTACCTATCATGCCAGCGGTGACTTAAATATCGCTTGGCGTCACCTATCTGGGAGTCACCTGTCTGGGAGTCACCTGTCTGGGAGTCGCCTGTCTGGGATCACCTGTCTGGCAGTCATCTGTCTGGGAGTCGCCTGTCTGGGAGTCACCTGTCTGGCAGTCGCCTGTCTGGGATCACCTGTCTGGCTGTCATCTGTCTGGGAGTCGCCTGTCTGGGAGTCACCTATCTGGGAGTTACCTGTCTGGGAGTCACCTGCCTGAGGCACTCATAATATTTCATTAAATGTAAAACGGCTAAACATCGTTTTTGAATTCAAATGAGTGCCTGAAACAGTGTCACATTGAAATAACATTTTAATTATTAGTGTTATTATTTAAATTTTCTACTAACCTATTACGAGTATCCCTTTTCCAAAAAAAATCAACCAACCACAATGTTTTGTTACAGATTGCCTCCATCTCCAACTCTACCGTGACCCAAAGGACCGCTACAAGAAAAGCCAGACCAAGGCCTCTCTCTCGCTCCAACACTTCTTGGGCTTCGAGTCAGGCTTCACTCTGGACAAGGAGTCCAACACCATAGCCATCATATGCCAAGACGTCACCGTGGTCCTAGCCTTTGAGACAAGAGAAAGGCTAATAGCCTGGCAAGTGAAGGTGGGGGGACAGCTCGGTTCCTCCAAGGAGTTCCTGGTGATGATTGGTGGAGGTGGGTCGAAGAAGCTTCCCGCTGGTCCTGCCAGGATGCACCTTCAAGGGAGGAGGTTTGCGCTGACGAGTGGAGTACCGCCGCGTTTGCTGGGATTGTGGGAGTTAGCGCATTTGAGGTGAGATGCGCTTCATTTTTATCGGAATCTGAATAGTATAAACCATCAAAGATCGTTTTAGTTTTTTATTAGTCGATGTTATGGCGGATTTTGACTATAGATGAATGCTATTAAAAAGCCAATCAGTCAACTAAACGAATAAGATTCCTGGTGCTCATTAAGTATGTAATACTCAAAGTTTGGTTCATGATCTTGTTAAACTACCCTCTGAAATGTTCTGACCTAGATATGAAAACTCATGACACGTGAAATTAATTTCTGCAAGTTTCATGAATTCGTAGATGATAGTTTTAATGCGATCCTTAAACTCAATAATATGAGCAGAATGCGAAAACAATAGAGCCATATGAAGTCCCATATATTGACAGTTAACCCGAATAAAATAAAGTAATAAAGTGAACAGTAAAACAACATCGGAAGATATCATCGTGACAGTAAAGGAGGTTTATGTTACGTCCATGTCTGTCCTAGCAGAGTGAAAAAAGCGAGGCGAAGCCATGTTAAATTATTTGACATAGTGGTTGGTTTATGGGGATGATAACAAATTTGCCATGCGTCGAATTTTGTCACTTGATGGTATCAGCAACCTAGACCAGTCAGCAACGAAAGTTGTTTGACACCGTTACTTTTACATGATATCAAAATTAACACTAAATATTGATTTAAAAAAAAAACATGTATTTTTCTAAACATTACTGTGTACAGATAAAATTGAATATATCTAAAGTGTAAACTGAGCTTCGTTGCTGTCTGTACCACCAAATGTAATTGTTATTACTAGCTATTTATTAATTTAATATCGCATCATTGCAATTCCCGCTCACCTAGGACGATAGATAACGCATAAAAGCGCGTGACGACTATGCGCTCGAGCGGCGCGCGGGCGCCAACCAACTCTAATGGCCTCCGCTTCCGGTCGCCATCTTGTGGAGTGGTGCGCGAACTAGGGCTACCATGGTGCGGAAATACGCTCGTTGGGAAACATTTTTGGAAGGAAATGATGTATCAAGTAGATCTTAGAGAGAGGGACGATATTTTTAAGTTAAGGACGAGCATTGGGGTACGTTGAATTAATTTTATCGTGCAGAGTTGTTGTTTTCATTTTAACTAACTTTGTTGGCTACACGTGTACTACATTAAAGTAAAAGTAAAAATAAGATCAAATATTAGAAGACAACCTATTTCAAATACAATCACTCAGACAGCTGGCCACTCACAGGAGAAATACCACATATTAATGATACAAAAGTTCGGTCTCAAAATTTTTATAAAAAGTAATAGTCACAAGGAAAAATAATATAACTCTCAATGTATGAAAACAAATTCACTATCTGAATGTCCATTGGTTTCCCAGCAAAGACAGTATGTTAGTCCACGAATGCACATGAGTTGCTTAACTGCACTTTGCGACACACTGCACCCGCTATTAAATCTGCACTATGTCCAAGTGAGAAAGAGATATCCCTATCCCGTGTGGTAAAAAGAGACTGCCAAGCAGTTATGTCATAAAGCTCTCGACAATTCATGCCGAAGTTGCCGAAAGTAGATAATATTTTCTGAATGTTGTGAATGTGTGTTGTTGTTTGTTTTGGTGACTCTTTACAAGCTTGTGGATCACGGACGGCTACTTTCATTTACATGTCTCGAAAGTCGAAAGGTGGGATTCATATTATGTTATCCCGCTTCGTTACATTTCAGTCGATAAAAATCGCTCTTAGGTTGAGACAATTAGGTTATCGCAAGCAATTAGAACGATCGAAAGTTTAAAAGGTTAAGGTTCAGTTACAGAAGTTTTCAAGAATGTACTCGTAGGTCTATACTTCTATAGTTATAATCAGAATCTTTTTTTAAACTCGTTTATCGTAGATTATATAGGGTCATAACAAATTAGCTAGCGAAACTCTGCAGACGTGATGGGTATCGATATCTAAACGGGTACACTACATAAATACAAAAAACTTTATTCCGTCAGTCACAAATACGAATTTCAAAACACCGATTTTCATAATTCCGAATGGTTCAAAATTCCAAATATAACAACTCCGACTTATCATTACTCCTATTTTTGTAATTCATAAATTTCAATATTCCTAACGTTTATAATTACTATTTTCAAAATACCGAGTTTCAATAGATCGAATAACAAAAAGTCCGACTTAATGATAATTCGAAACATCAAAAATACGAATTCCGATTATTAAAATACCGATTAATACAATTCCAATTTTGCTGCTTGCAGGCATGCAACATGCAGCAAGCATTGTTTCTGTCACGGCTCCGACGCTGCGGGGTTTGGGCGGCCCCACGCGAGCTTATCGTCGCAGATAGTTTGAAGGCCCGCCGCCGTGGCTGAGGCTGACCGGCGAGGCCGGCCAGCAAGCCGAAGCTGCGGCGGTGAGCGTTAAAACCACCTGCTCCTCAGCTCGCGGGCCGCCACACCCCTCCGCGCCTACGCGGGTTTAAATTACACTCTAGGGTAGGGCAGACAAGACTACGTGAAGTCGGTTTTGCAGCGATTCGTTTCTGTCACTAAATTTTGTAGCACAACATGTTGACTTTTTATGAGAGTTTTTGAATTTAATTTTGAAAAAATAAATGCATATAGCAAAAAATACGTCGGTCAATAGTTTCCGATAAAATTAAATACGAACAAATAAAATTCAGAAAAGTGATTCGTAAAGCTAACAAATCGCATTTACGACTTTCGGCAAAATAAATTTCGTGATTTTTAATAATAGACATTATAATTCTTAGGTATTATGAAATTCGGACTTTCGAAAAACGGAACATCGAATAAAATATTTCGGAGAATTTGGGTGTTCCCTATCTAAAAACGATAAAATAAAAAAATAAAAACGGGGTGATCTTTTTAGGGCTCAACGACCGCTCGTATTTTATCGTGTTTAGATATTGATTCCAATCACGTCTATGAAGTTTACACAAAAATAAATAACTTTTTAAACTGATATTTCAAGTAAAGACTAACTGTGGTCGATGACCCCAGAAAAAAATCATCAAATTAATTTCTATATTGTTTTATCATGTGTAGAATATATCGATACCCATGAAATCTGTGGAGTTTCGCTAGCTAATTTAATTTGACCACGGAGATGTGCCTATTTGTACTATGAGCTTGATTCGTTGCCAGAGTTTTATACTGTACTGTGCGTGTAAAAATACTACCCATTTTATGCAAGATCTTATTCGTTTATACATAATCAGCCTATAATATTCCCGCTGTTGGGGCTGTTGTTGGTTGTTATTCGTTTATGATATCTTCTAATTACTAAGTAAGGTCGTACAACTTTGGTAAGTTGTACGACTTCAATTAAAACTTTAGTATGTCATCTACATGGTCTTCACATGATCTGACCAATATTATGTCTGGACTTTAAAAGAGACTGTGACTTCGGAGTTTGTTTCGGCCTTTCTTCTCAGAGTAGTGAGATAGGAAACGCCGACCTCATCTAGTTTAAAAAAAATATGATTGACACGTAAAAGTGTTTTTACAAACCTACATAAAGAAAATAAATCACTTATCATTTATCATGCAGGCGTTATGGCGTGGTGGAGGGCAGATTCTGTTTCGAAGGGGGCTCCCACTGCGGCAAGGGTGAAGGCCTACACATGCTTATCACTGACCAAGCACAGGACATTACTGATGCCTTTGACATGGCTGCTCAAGGAACACGGCAAAGGACACCGGCAGCTTCCCGAAAAAATACAGGTAACGTCTTTTACTCGAAGCATTAATTAATTTCACTTTAAAATGTATTCAAAATATATTTGTTTATGTAAAAGAAGAGATAAAAACGACTAATTTGTGATTTTTTGCAGGAAACAAAACACGCCCCAGCACACGGCTGTCAGACTTCAACTCTACAGAACAATCAATTCCAGATACAGCCAGTGCTTTATACGAAGAGAACTTCTTTGGAGAAGACTGCGGGGGAGTTTCACCCTACTGGCCATCTGATGAAAGGCGACTTTACGATGACGATGTAGAAATAGGTGCTAGGCCACCTTGGACGGGAGCTGATCACGTTACCTTAGAACGTTGTAATAACTGCCTCACAAAACTTGGTGCAATATCTCGATCATCAACTGTGGCACTTACTCCTGGCAATACATTCAACCCTGCATGGACGATGGAAGCTGTTCCTGAAAGCAGTTCTGATAACTCCTCAAATAGCGCAGAATATTTAACGCCGAGAGCGATTAAGAAGAGTCTAGAAGCATGCCAGTGTAAAGAAAAACCCCCGGAGAGACCACCGAAACCTGCTCGTCTTGATCAAAAGAAGCCACCAGCGCCGCTGCCAGTACAAGCTTGCTCGTGCTCTCTAAATGATAATAATTACCCAACGAATAACCCTAAAGTGGGACCCTACGAAAATTATGACGTTCCTAAAACAACACATACTGAAGTAAGTATTTATTAGTCTAGTTCACACTCGATCAAATCGAAAAAATGCCTTCGTTAAAGCATATACTCTATTTTATTCCCCTAATCAAGACATTGTTACAGATTGACCCTTCAAAACATTACGACACTCCAAAAAGAATAAAACAAGCGCTAGTAGATGACCTCTTCAAAGTATCAAACAGCTCAGCCCCCGGATCCTTGGTACTAAAAAAGAATTGTGGATGTATACTAAAGTTTGCTTCAAAAAAGAAACCAGTTATTGTAGAATGTGAAGAAAATATCCAACCTGTAGAGTGTCCCTGCCAAAAGGTTACGAATTGGGCAAACAACCTAATAAGTCTTCCGTACTGCAAAAGAACTAATGAACACGTAAACACTGAAGTTCTAACGCATCAAAAGTCAGAAGAAATGGCACTGTACGCTACCATTGATGTTTCGAGAAAAACTAACAGACAAAGCGCAGTAAGTGCCGATAAAGAAAACACCAATGAATATCCTAACGAAACACAATTCACTAATTATCAAAATATTGTACCAAAGGAAGTGGATAAATTTGAAGGACCTTACGCAAACTACGAAAATCTAGAATTCGCTTTATCGTTGGAATATTACGAAAATGCCAAAGATTTGCTGAAGAGGGCGGGAGTAACCCAGAATGAGTTAGACGCACTCAGTGCAAACATAGATCTTGCTGTTAATTCGATGCCAAAGAAATCTAAACTTTGCACTAAATGTGGACACTCACAAACTGCTCTAAACAAACAAGACTCGAAGAAGAATCGAAATGACGAATACTTACTAATGGAACCGACCAATGAACCGAAGCATGAATTCTGTACTAAAACGTTAGGGCCTAACCCGGGATATACACCGATGTCTCCAAATCCAAATTGGTCACAGAGTTTGAAGCATCCTATGCAAAAACATAGAGTAGAGATAGAAAAATCTCTGAGCATACCGACGTTAACTGGCAATGAAAGCAGAATATCCATCTTTGGAACAGGCAATAATAATAAAGAATTACTACAGAAAAGATCGAGTTCAGTAGACTCAGCAAGACTTCTTGAAGATTTGAAAGAATTTGACAGCAGCATAGGAAGCCACGCAACATCATCTTCACTTGAAACGTTAAGGAATCTAGCTATAGAAAATAGACGAACCTCGTCGCCATGTGAGAACGAGACTGAATGCTACGACTGTTGCAAGTCATCGGGATCTGAGAACAAAACTTCAGAGGAGAGCTGTTCCAAAGAGATACCGCACTTGAGGAACAAACTCATGGACAATGCACAGATTAAAAGATCTTCAAGCGTTCCTTGTAAGTCTGGTGGGAATAGGGACTCTTCAAGCTCAAATGATTCAGGAGTATCTAGTTGTTCTATGAAGCACGGTGGTCCAGACTTCAATGAATTTGAGATGCCACTGACTTCAGGACATTCACGGTACCACTACATGGTTCACAAGAGGATGATAGGGAATCTGACTAGTTGTGTGCACTCCTCACTCCCGAAGAAGTCAAAGTCGTCTGATCCCCTCAGAGATATGTCGATACAGCTACACAAAGCTGCTGTGCCGGCAAAATCTTCTTCGGCTGAGGCAGAAGTGCCGGTTCTACCTCCAAAGCAATTCAAAGGTATGTCAATGTAAGGAACACTTATGCCTATCTGCACGTAATATTGACAACGCTATGTTCATGCTTAACCCACTAAAACGCACTTACAAGGAGACCATCAAGATTTTCGGCCTCCGTTTTTAATTAATTAAATATACTCGTATGTTGTTCTGTGTGGGTAACTGAGTAATTAGCCAAAAGAGATTTACGCAACGTTCAATAGTTTTGAAGTTGTTCTGATCGAGCAACTTAAATATAAGTTCCGTTTATTCTTTGACAACAATGTGTGTAGATCCTAGCGACCGTTGCGCATAGCCTCGATCGTTGAGCATAGCCTAGTGTGTAGCGTAACGCAACTCACACCATGTCGGTCAGGGTTCAATACCGCTGACTGCAGTTTTTTTTAATTATTTTTATAATTTATTTTTATGTGAAATTCCAATTGTTTTATTAATTTCGTTTATGAAATGAGTTATTTTATTCTATACATTAATTATATAGGGAATTTTATAGGATAAGAGAGTAACTGCATTAAATAAAAGTTACCACTATTATTATCATGGATAATACGTGTATTTGAATGATAATAAAAAAAAAACAATTAAAACAATAGACTTTATCACACCAAGTACACTTGATAAAAGCAACTTACTTGCAATCACAAGGTTTTTTGAGAAGACTTACAGGAAAACATAATTCATTTAAATTTAAAAACGTTTCTCGTTTTGTGATTAATTTTGAAGCATACCATGCATATTGTAACATTGGACTACATTTTGGAGATGTCAATTGATACAATAAAATAGAATGAATTTAATTGCATCTTCTCTACTTGAAATTTCTCTGTTGTTTTTCAAGAGGTCAGTAGCGTTTTAAAGACGTTTTATGAACAATTTTACTTGCCGGTTAAAATAAACGTCGCAAGGCTGACACAGAGGAGTGCATTTCCGTGGGATAATTTTAACTGTGGCTGTAACTACTATACTGTAAAACTATTGAGTGTTGCGTAAATCCTTTTTGGCTAATTACTCAGTTACCCACACAGAACAAATATTCAATTCATTAAAATCGGAGGCCGACAATCTTGATGGTCTCCTTGTGAGCCATAAAAATTATTTAAACAGCTGCCTAAATGCTGTCAAACATTTTTGGTATTCATTATTGATTTGTTTAAGAGTTTCTTAGTCAGCTCTGTTTCAGCCCACTGTAGTGCAGACGGGAATAAGATTATTAATATGTCACTTTGTAACTCAAATATTGCTAAATTGAATTTGAAAAAAATTGATAGACGAATATTAAATATACTGACGTCAGGATTGCTTGCAGGTGTAATGGACACGCACAGCACGTCGAGCGGTACATCGGATATGTCGGATTACATCGAAACTCTCTCGATGTCGTCATCACATTCCTCTTCTGACACAGGAATGAGGTAAGTATTTATGAACGTATCTATTTTTTGTTTTTTTGGCTTGAGTACAAAAGTTTTATTGATTTATTTAATGTCCATAAAAGATAGGTTTTTCAATTTAATTTCAAAGGTGATACTGGTATAACTTATTCATATAATTTGTGTGTCGTGTATTCATGTACCGATTGTCTAAATAAATCTTCTGTATGAGAAAGTCAAATTAATCCAATATATGTAATTATGCCAGAAACACATGTTTACCATCGCAAACAATGAAGCCCCCAATATTGCTCAATTATTACACAGTGGAAATTAATCTGCTAACCAATCTATTTTGGCCCAGTTTCCAGCGCCGTTCAAAAGCAATATGAAACCGATCATGTATGTTCGAGTACCGATATTAAAACTCTATTTTATTTGTGTTTGCCTTATTGGTCTTGTGGTCACACGCGAGACTGCTAAAAGATCTTCGGTTCAATTCTATGCTCGGGCAGAGTTACCTGGCAAATGGCAATAGGGTAGCCCTTTTACTTGGGACTTAAACATAACTGGCCAAATGCAGGTGTACAGTGACATCTCAACTTCTGGGGAATATAGACGTATTGAGGTGTAATGCCATTAATACCTCCTTTTTTTTTAATTCACAGACTAAGCCGACAGCCGACGAACACGCTGCGGCCACGCTCGGGCAAGGAGTACCACAACATTGACCCCATTATCACCTCCATGTACAAGAATGGAAAGGACCTGGCCAACTACACGAATATCCCCTAAAGCATGACTTAAACCCTAACGTGTTTTAAACCCGATTTAGATTGTGTATTTAGGTCTGAACCACACTGGTTGTTTTTCCTTTGAAAACTTTTTGTATAGACTTTTTCAAGAGAGTCTGGCAAAAACTGTTATAAAATACAACTACAATGAAATGTTTAGTAAAACATTCTACATTATTTAGAATCTATCGAAAAGTACTTCGAAATATTTTATCGATGTTGATCGGCACAAATAACTTCTTTTCCATATATTTTGCAATGAAAACTATCTGAAACTGAAACCGCTAGTCTGTGGTTTAGACTTTAGTCATATTGTTTTTGTCACCACAATACAGCAAACTGTTGATATTGTTATGTAGCCGTTTGTTACCTATTTAGTAATACTTTACATGGCAGTGCTCAAGTTATACACTTTTGTTATCCCTATTTATTATTTATCTACGCATATAAGACTGAATGTTTAAATTATCACTTAATTTATTTAAAAAAAAAAGGAAATCTAATCTAGTCATCATCCGAAAATATAATATTTAGTGTAAAATAAGTGTTTACGTTTAGCGTAAATGTAAAGCTGTAAAAATTTTGGATAATTTTTATTAAACAACGATTAATTTTTAAATAATTTATAGTCACTAGTTCATAACGTGCATTTTATACGAAGTTTTACTGAAAATAGATTCGTTTGTATTGTGATATGTCAAGAATGTTCCATACGAAACATTTCAAAATACGCAGTCAACTCAAGTTTAAACAGTGAACCAAATTGAATTCAGAAATTTGTATAAAATTCAGTCAATAAGTACACTTAATCTTAACTTGAAAGCAATGAAACAAGCGTTTTGCATAAGAATAGTAATTCTTTGCACCATTTCCGTAATAAAAGCACTTACGCGATCGTTTCAAATGGTCTCAGGTAAAGATCGACACTGTCATAGCACGCTACGAATTTCGTAGCACCACTCGTAGCACCACTCGTAGCACTCGCTACGAACATCTACGCTTTACAATTGTTTGATGTACCACAATACAAACCATATTGACCTTGTACATTTAGATATAATCCTACTAATACATTCGTTGCAGCAATAAGTATAAAGTTCGCAGAGAGTAGTGTTATCGGCTAGGATGTGACTTGTTCTATTGTAAGGGTCGTGGTAAGGTTATCAAGCCATGAAACGAGCTTTTTATGTGCGCTTGCTATGTGATTGGACTATCAAACGAAGAAAATATGATTGTTCGTATTAAACGTGACTTATATAAAATCCAAAGTATTGTTCGAGATACATAAATTTAAAAGTGTTATTATTACTTCGTTGGAAGTTTCTTTTTTGTGTTTTTATGGTTCCAATCACATATCAAGCTCTAGGCATAGGACTCTGCGTGACATACCACGGGATGCGTGTTTACGATATACCTATATTATATCTGTAGTATTTTCGCTAGCTCATATACTACCCACATACCAAACTGTATATCATCCTCGATCTAAATGTATACCTTATACATATGAATAAACATTATAGTAATTTGTAACGAAGAGTTTTATTGGACCTCATTCTTTTCACGACATATACGATAAATAAAAATGAGTAAAAATTAAATGAAAAACAAACAAACTGTATACGAAAATATTAGGTTGTTCACACCAAACATGTGGTAAGGAAAAAAAGCATTTATTTGATAAACAAGAGACTTTTATTTAATAGTATGGTAATAATTTATATAAAATCTCCCTCGCTATCCATTACTGCCTTTCAACGCTCTGGAAGTTTCTGTACACTTTCGAGCTTTTGATTTTATTTACTTAGAGTGATTATGTTTTCTAGTGAATTTATTCATTGTTCCCAATCATCATTCGTGTTTCCTCGTAACATACTCTTTAATTCACCAAAGCTGCCGTAGTCTAGCGGCATTAAATCTGGCGAGTAAAGGGGATGTGTCCAACGCTTTATATTTTTTTCTTTTAAAAATTCTGTGACTATCCCGCTTCTTTGCGGGTGGGCATTATCTTGGAGGAATACATTTTTGTTTGTTCATCCATTCTTGGATTTCTTCATTTAGTATAGAAACATACAATAAAGCAGTAATTGTTTGACCTTCATCTAGAAGCCTGTAAAATGCGATGTCGTTATAATCCAATGCTACCAAAGCATCCTCTAACTCTCATGAACATTATATGCCACAACATGCGGAGCCTCTTCATTTTTCCCCAGCCAGAACCTTCGCTGATTTCGATCCGGAGGTGTATACAGGGACACCTACGTTTCATCGATGGCCAGAGTTCACTTGAGCATAGCAGGGTGTTTGTTATATTCAGATAAGTTACATTTGACAGCTAATAGTCAATGACCTTTTTGATTTTCAGTCAAACTGTGTGGTATCCACTTACCGAGTTTCTTTTTCAAATGAAGAATTTCTATCAAAATCATCGAAACTGAACTAATTGGCAAGTTTAACTGCTGGGAAATGTGACGCACTGAATAACCTTTATGATCCTTCACCAGCTCCGCAACATCATGCTTTCTCTGCTCCCAATCTATTGATTCTCTGTGGTCACCTCCTCTTCTTTTTCGAACCTCGAATTCATTCTTCCTAAATCGAGTCACCCACGATTCCACTGTACGTTGACTGTAAGCTTGATCACCTAATAATTGCACTAATTTGTGAATTGGTTTCACAGTCCAGCCGAGGACAGGAGGATCAGGAGGATTTTTATTAAGTTTGGTGTGGAGACCCACACCAAACTTAATAAAAATCCTCTGCTGAGTCGTCGATCGAATTTTTTAATTATGCTTGATCCATTTTAAAGTAAATTTAGAATTGAAATGCAGTAATAAACACGTCTTTCGTCTATTTATACTCTTGTATTACAACAGGTTGTGCAATGCGTCCGTTCTCGAAATATCGCGCTACATGTCACTACACGTTTGGTGTGAACAACCTAATATATGTATAAGTTGTGATTTTATATCTTTACATCTTAACAATCACATCGAGGAGCGTTAAAAAATCTCAATTCGACAAAAATGGACCCCAATACAATCCTATTTACTGTCCACTGCTCCCAAATTGGCTCGAATTCAATTCATCCACAAATTGCGTCTTTGATTCTCTGCCAAAAGAATGAACATACACACTGATTGCACAAAACTCCTTTTTATTGTTACCTGGTGTTGCAGGCGGCCAACAACCGCTTGTGTGCTCAGGGGCTCGAGACGCATACATTAGTAGGATGCACGTGACGCGTGACATCGCGAGCCGAAGCCACGTTACGTCACGTCGAGTCGAGAGTGTGCTGATAGCCTGTTAGCAAGCTGACAGAGATGTTGTCATTCTTTTTTATTTTAGTTTGGTGTTTTGAGTAGTGATGCTGTTTCCAAAATGTTGTGTCTATTTGGTTCACTTCGAAAGTTACGAAATTATAATTACAATTCTGCACCGATTATTGGTATTGTAGTAAAGCAGAATTGGTGGAAATGTTCTGAAAAGGAATTGCTAGTACAATTAAGGATCAAGTATTTTACTCTATATTTTTAAACAAAAACCACCACATAATTTAACGAGAACGTTTTAGCGATGCCAGAATACAATAACATACATAATATTATTTTCTTTATCAGTCGTAAACATCATAATTCTCAAGAATGAACAACATAAAACATCACCATTTTACGCGGTTATTTTTAAGCGGAACATAAATAGAAACATTCTTTGCTCAAACAACTGAAACGCCAAAATAAAATGTATTAAGAACAAATGCCACACAATACGTAAGCAGTAAAGTGGAGAGAATAAAATAAATGAATTCTTATTTAAGTATAAAATGAACAGAGACATAAAAAAATATGGCGGATACTTGGGTTAACTCCTTGAGCAGGAATATGCAATCTCGTGGTAAGTGTTAGAGTGGAATAAGTATTATATGTTTTTTGGCTAAATAATATGAGCTCTCATAAACTATATACAAAATCACCACGACTCGTAGTAACTGCAGGTTGTATAATTTAAGTAGTAAATTGTAGAAAGAAGAGCACTGTGCGTTCTTTTCTCTTTAGTATTCATGCTTTTTACGAAACCCAAGTGTAGGAAACGACTGGCCTACTTTTTGAACGGAACTTCTTTTATTCTGATCTTCGTCTTTGCAGTCGTTCATGGTTGTCGTCATGTTCAGGGTACTTTATTTTCATCAGTAAATTGTGTCGGACGACCCTTCATTCAGTTTGTGGCAATCAACATTGTGTACGCTCACAATAATGTCAGGGAGCACTACAACAATTTCATCAAGCGCCATGAAAATGTCTGCGGCGTTTCCCACTATCCTTACAAGTTACCTGAGACAATAATTCCAAAAAAAAAACCAGATCAAATTCCATCAATAAGACGTTGGATAGCATCGTTTCAGGACAAAATGAACTCCCTCTGCGGGTAGTGGAAACATTTTTCGTCAAAAACGCTTTTATAAATTGCGCGCGAACTTTTCCCGGGAACATTTTTGGACGTATTATTTTTTTTAAATAATTTTCTGGGCGCGTTGTATTTGCATAGCATTAACATTACAATACACCAGTTTATTGTGCTCGGCCGCGCTGGGAAACAAAGCGCAGGTTCGGAACAAAACCAGATGATAAATATGTTATTTTTGCGTTCTCAAGTGTTTGCTCTAGCGAATACTAGTTAAAACTTTTAGTTTGCTGGGCAGTGTAATTTGCGTTACATAATTAGGTTGAATTTTCTAAATAAGTATATCTACGTTTATGAAGCAACTGCAGCTCCAGGTTTTTTCTCAATAACCTTCTGATGTCTCGGAGATTACGGAAGTATTACCCATTTGTTAAGAGACTAGGTACTGGACTCTGTTAAACAGTTAGTTGCAAAATGTGCATTCTGTGTAATTTCATTTTCAACACAAAATAAATAATCATAGCTGTAACCGTCATGACCCCTCAGTAGAACGCTCTAGTGACATTATAGCACTACCTCCTTTTCTTTCAAAGTCAGAGTACTAAAAAGCAAGCGTAATGAGATTTATCTTCCCTCGTACAAACACACTCATGCCACATGCACGTGCTATAATTTGCTCATAAACGACGTGTAAGCAATATGACCCCATTCGAGCACATAACGATAATGTAAGGGGAGGTAATGCCTCTAACATAATTATACAGCCGTGCTTTATTACCTGTAATCGTTACACTCAGTGAGCTTACTGCGTGAACTGTGGCTGTTAAACTCGAATTACAACAGTCCATAAAACGTCCAGTGTTACAACATGGAAGAATGAATTTATTTGAGTTTTAATAATCAACAAGAAGCGAGTCACCCGACTCACGTTGCTATCAATTTGCCTGAAAAATCTTGAACTGAAGATTATTTTGAGGCACTTCCACACAGGCTACACAGCAAAATACACTGCACTGCCTGCAAAACTAAGTAAAATTACTACCTGTAAACTACTACGATTTTAAAATTTCTATTTTTTCTAATCTATAGAAGTTAGAGATTTAAAATAAAAAACGTCATTTTTAGCTTAGTGTCAAAAACCTCAATTAAATTTTATAAGTATGTTTTACATGTTATTTCATTTTTAATAACTGGTATTGCCTCCTCGGGCTCTGACTACAGCTTCGAGCCGGTTTGGCATACTGAACATGAGGTTTCGGAGCTGATGTTGGGGAATATTCCCCCCAACATCAGCCCTGAGGGTGGTAGGTGGTGGTCTGCAGCTTCAGACTAGTCTCCCTAGCTCATCCCAGGCGTGCTCAATCGGGATGAGATCAGGACTTCTTGATAGCCAAGCCATCACACTGATACTAACCTCCTGAATATACTCTTGCACGACCTGAGTCGTGTGTGGCCGGGCATTATCATGCATCAGCATCGATCCATCACCCATAGTTGCTAAATACGTCCCTGCATACTTGTTGAGAATCTCTTGGGCATATCTTTCCCCAGTCATAGTGCCACTAACTCTGTGCGACCTTCTGAAGATATGTCAGCCCATACATGTACACTGCCTCCACCGTACTGGACTCTTTCTGAGAAGCAATTTTGAAGGTATCGCTCACTAGGCCGCCTGTAGACACTTCGCCTTCTATCAGAAGTGTAAAGTGACAATCGAGACTCATCTGTGAACAAAATTCTTGACCACTCTTCTGCGTCTCACTGTATGTCATGTGTTCACGGGCGTATCGCAGTCTCGCTACTCGATGCTCGCTCTCGAGTTTGGGGACTCTCGCTGATCTTCGGGGTTTCAGATTTGCTTCAGCAAGTCTTCTTTTCACTGTCACTAATGTAGTCCCTTCGGGTCTGAAGAAGCTGTTGCTGGACTTTAACTGCATTAAGGTGGCGATTTCTCAACACAGTGGAAACAATATAACGGTATTCTCGGGCACTAGTACACTTGAGTCTGCCCTTACAAGGTCTCCTCAGATGGTTTCCAGTCTCTTCGTACCTTTGTTTCACCTTCTGGACCGTTCGTAACTTCACACCCATCATTCTTGCAGTACGACGCATACTGATGCCTAGTTCCAGAAAAGTCATGATCCTAGCACATTCTTCAGGTGAAAGAGGCATGATAAATAAAATTTATGTGCTGTTGTCTAACTTAGCTTTTGTAACAAGACTCATCGATCAAGAAAAAAATTGAAACCAAAAAAAATAATGGTAAAATTGTAATTCGTAAAGGATTATTTTAGTTTTTAAAGCTCTTTTCAGCCATTTCTTAAAAGAAGACTCTTGACTATGACGTTTTTAAATACGAAATTAAACTCTTTTTCGATTCCTTTTTATTTCGAAAGTATATCTTGTGTACTTAAAAATTTATTGTAATTTTAAAAGTGTGATACTTAGTTTTTCAGGCCAGTGTATGACCCCAACATAGCCTTCTGACTAAAAAATCTAATCAGTCGTTTCCCATTTCCCAGCAACACACCCCATCAAATATTTACTCAAACCAAAAAGGACAGTCACGAATCTTAAAAACAATTACAATTACGTAATGTCTACGAAAAAACAAACGACTGCTAATTTCGTATTTACTCATAACATCAGCCGTAGCAAATAAGACAACAGTAAATGAATTAGGTATGGGCAAACACGCGAGTGATCCCGCAGTGATCCCGGTACGAGCACGGGAGAGGCGGGGCGGACTGATGGGTGTGCTGACGCGAGGCTGGCTGTTGTCGCGTTTAGAACTGATTGACGATGAATGAAACGCGAGTTTAGTTGCAGTTGCGCTGAATTAAATAGATTACTCAGATATTTGATGACTAACTCATACATTGAATAAGGCAAACAGTGGTGTCTGAAGCGAGTCTATTACTTGAAAATAATAGGCTCTATTAACACATTAATTTCTGAAATTCCTTCATCTCTGATACACTATACAATAGGTAAACGTAGATGACTAACAATCTAAGTCTACGTTTAAGGACCTCCTTTCCTCCCAGGTTAACGTCCAATACCTAAGTGATTACCGCAAGTAGTGGTGGGAGTGAACACATTTCATCATCGGGATCCCTGGACGAGCACGAGAAAGGCGGACCGGACTAATTTGTGCAGCGGCGCAGCTCAGTTTACACGGTGTACGATTGGAGCCGTCTCGATGACATAGGCACTACGTCACTGACCTAATTCAAGCGGATACATTGGACACTATGCGTCATCCATACATTTATAAATTAAAGTCGCTTTATATGACTGTCTGTGTGACCGCGTTGCTTTTCTATTCTATGTGACGGATTATAATGCA
The DNA here is from genome assembly GCA_949629135.1 of Eremobia ochroleuca. Classification (NCBI taxonomy): domain Eukaryota; kingdom Metazoa; phylum Arthropoda; class Insecta; order Lepidoptera; family Noctuidae; genus Eremobia; species Eremobia ochroleuca. The sequence continues at coordinate 647,496 of OX451402.1, read as the reverse complement.
GGCTTCACCATAGATTAGAGAATTTATTCTGGAAGGTTTATTTGTACAGTAAAGTACAGTACCAACTAATGCAAAACAAAGAAATCTCGATGCTTTGCCAAGTTGAAAAACCGTGCAAAGCAAGGGCGTGTCCGCTAGTCATTGATAAAGGTATAACCTTGTTGTTTTAAAAAAATAAGCAATTAAAGAGAAATTATTAAAATAAGACAAACAAAACTTCACGATGGTTTAAACAACACCTAAACCACACCAATTAACACGAAACAAAAACAAAACTCGAACTATTTCTCTAAACTAAACAATAATACAAGCATTTCTCGCTCGAACAAAGTGGAACTAACTCCGAACTAGAACAAAGACAAGTTATTTATATAACAGTCCATTCACAGCGAAATTATCGCATAATCAATGGAGGCTAATGGGAGCGATCACGAACCATTGGGAACAGGCCTCACTGCCACAGAATAGATGGGTACAAAAGGCCGGCTCCGTACAATTCTTACGGTACGGTACGGATTTCTTTATTTATTGCATGGAAGATTTACAGAAAAATTAAGTAAATCCCCCGGGCGAATTTTCACACAGGGACTCTATCTGTTTCTTTACTCCCATATGATAGTCCGATGAGACGTCAATCGGACTCGACTGGGGCAAGATCAGGCCCACAACCAACGGTCTTATGTGCTATCCGAAGCACAAGGACTTTACAGAACCAACTTTCTGCTGCTACTGTGTTCCTTTCAATGGGAAAACCCAATTACACTTTGACTCGATTCTGGAGCCCGACTGTAACAGTCGTGCTTGCGACCACGAGACCAATGGGGCAGATACCATATAAACAGTCATATGCCAATTACGGGATCCCTTCTTTTCGCATAATATTCTTTTTCCTAATATACTTTGGCATAACGATTTTGGCATAATTTGTTTTGCCATAATAATACTTTGCCATATATTTTTTTGCCATACAGTTTATGTTGGCATAATTATTATCTTGCACGCTAATTTGTTTTGGCATAAATTTAATTAGCATAACGTTGCCAGGCCTAATGATTATTAGCATAATAATATTTAGGCATACCATTAATAGGAATAACGGAAACTTCGAATAAACTACTAAAATTAGGATTCTGAATCACTTTTTCCAAGAGTCGGGGTGCCCCAAGGTCTAACACATCTCGATTTAGTAAAAAGGCAATGACAACTTAGGATGCAGGAGCGAGCGAAGCGAGCTCGGGAATTGGGGCACCCCGACTCGGACAGGTTAGGATCGAAGGGGATGACGAGGGCTCAAGTGAGCGAGCGGAGCGAGCGAACGAGCCCCCGTCATCCCTTTCGTTTAGGTTCCTTCAAACCCTGTACAAGACAGAAATAGGGGCCCCGCGAAGCGGGGCTCCTTCGACTACGCCTTATTATTATTGTTATGCTTAGTAAAGTTATGCTTTAGAATTTTATGCTTAATAAAGTTATGCTTTAGAGTGTTATGCTTAAAAAAATGTATGCTTTAGAATGTTATGCTTAATCATTACTATGATTAGAGAAATTATGCGTAAAAAAATTATGCGTAAGCTGTTATGCGTAAATAATTTATGCGAAAATATAATTAGGACTAACAAAAGTATGTCAAGTTATATTGGGTCTTAAAATTTTATGCAAATGGATAGGGAACCGCCAATTACAATATAATCCGGCGTGCTTAAGCTAAAAATTTGTAACACGGAGCATGAGGTGGGTGTGACAAACCCATATGATAAATTTAACATTTTTACGGTTTAATATTGATTTTAACTTCTTTTCTTAAATTATTGTCATGATAATGGATGGGAAACTGAAATAGGATAAAAAAATATATAAATATATGTCATCGCAAGCGATATCAAGACGAAAAAATAATCAAAATACTACTTCCGGTTGATTTCATAATATTGGTCAAACTTAATTATCATTGGTTGATCGGTTAGTACAGTGAACGCCGTGAGGTGGCGCTATAACTTCGCGCCATTTTCTACACGTGGACAGAGCCGATTGGAGAGCGGCCGGATTCGATTTGCGGAGCGCACGCCGGACGGTTGAGAGCATACCATCGGAACTGTCATGTTCATCGTACAAACCTTTGGTTCTTACTACTCATAAAGTGATTGTAAATTACCGAATAAACGTGACTGTGATTTGTGCTTCAAACTACGTTTTACTGGGTTGCCCGAGTACCCACCTTGCTCATGGAACCCGTACCAAGAAACGATGATGATGGCCCTGTTATCGCTACGCCCACGCTCGAGCCGTCATATATATATATATATAAAACATGTATATGTCTCAAAATATCGGGTGATTTATTAGGGTCTGGGTGTATTATACCCAGGGTTAATATTCACAAATAAAAAATCATTTTAACGGCGCTGCTCGGCCCAGGCTGGGCACTCCGCCAACGTATGCAGCGCCGTATCATCGCGGCAATCACCACAATGGTGGCACTGGGACGTCGGCTCCCGGCCTATGCGACACAGGTACTTCCCGAAACACCCGTGTCCGGTAAGCACCTGCGTCAGCCGGAAGCTGAGGGCGCCGTGGCTCCTATTGAGCCACTCCTCTATAACTGGCCTTACCGCCGCTACAGCGGCGTGCCCCGCCGTGGGTTGCGCTAAACGCGTCTGCCACTCCACCACTAGGACCTGGCGGAGCTCTGCCCTGCGTGCCTCAACCTGTCGAAGCACCAGGCGCTCGCCCCGCTCGACCGCCTCCGCGCGCCACCAATAGAGCGACGCGAGGAGCTTGGCGTCGAGATCCCAGGGCGGGGATCCGGCTAAGCCTGCATGAACCTTCTGTACCTATTTATGTGGTGTCACTACCACGACGTTTAGAGTGGCGACTATTCTGTGGCGTTGAATAGTTGGACGATTTGTTAACTAAATCACTGTTAAGTTGCAGGTTAGTGGTCCAGGTGCTCGTGATTGTCGATTTATTTCATTAGCTTCGGATTTGGAGTTAGTGTTTTTAAAATAAATGTTTGTGGGAAGTGGGCCAGCTAAATGTAGGTATCAGATTCTTAATGTTATGTAACTTTACGTATTTTGCTTAAGAAAAGAATAATAATAATAAAAGTTTATTTGGAACAGGTATCAGTACACACATTTACGAAAATAAACGAAGATAGCTACAAAAGTGAAAACTGTGGCGCAGCTATCAAAGCCCAGGAATGTAAGTGTTGTGTTACCACAAATTTGCGTCTTCAGTAGACTTGCCCTCCCTGAAACCGAACTGATTCTCATTTATTAGCTTATTTTGTTCTAGATAAGATACTAATCTTTTGTTTACTACCTTTTCAACTACATAGTTTAGACAGCGTTAACAATAGTGAGATGGGTCTGTAGTTAGAAAGATCATCCTTAGAACCAGACTTGTAAATTGGACACACAATAGCTCTTTTAAAAATAGTGGGAAAGGTACCAGTTGCGAGACTTAGATTACACAGGAAAGAGAGAGGGCAAGCCAGTGCAGCGATATTTTGCTTGAGGATATCTGTAGAAATTTTATCCCATCCAGATGCACAGTGTGAATAGGTTTAAGATTAACCAATCCATGACCAAACTCAGAGCAATCTCCGCCTTCTCACGAGTGTCAGGCCAGTCCTTATGCGTTATAAGAGCTGTGTCATCCGCGTAAGTAATGGTTCTTGTGTTTGGAAGTGATAGCTGGCACAGCTCATTGACATAGATAAGGAAAAGAGTAGGCCCTAAAGCGCTACCCTGACACACACCAAATGACATGTCTTCCGGTGTACTCATAAAAGATTCGACTTTGACAGCCTGCTTCCTTCCCGTCAAGTAGCTGCGAAAGATTTCGAGGGCATTTCCTTGTATGCCAATTCGTTCCAGCTTGTCTATCAGCTTAGGGACAGATACAGTATCGAATGCCTTCGATAAATCTAGGAAGATACCGATTGCTTTTTGTTTATTATTAAGTTGTTCAACTATTGAATTTGTAAGTTCTAAGGTAGCTTCTTCGGTAGATTTTCCTGCTCTGAATCCAAACTGATTGTCGGCCAAGATATTAAATTAATTTAGGAACTTTTCAAGTCTCGCGTCGATGACTTTTTCAAAGATTTTTGAAAGTGTCGTAAGTACCAATATAGGCCTGTATTTGGAAACGACGTACCTATCTACCCCTTTGAATATGGGATGAACTATGGCAGTTTTAAAGTCATCAGAAAAGATTCCCAGGCACAAGTTAAATATGTGGACAAGTATTGGAATAATAGCGTCCTTGGTAGCCTTAATTACTATGGGTGAGATACCGTCATATCCAACAGCACATTTTTCTTTAAGGTTTAGTAAGATGCTTTCCATTTCAAAGCCAGAGACTGTAATGGTGAGGAGAAAGAGTCAACTAGGTCAGAAAGAGAAGATAGTGGGAATTTATACAAAGTAGTGGTTAATAATATTGAAAGAATGAAGAGGATCGTCGCCACACTTTAACAATTCGGTGGGAGAGGATTTGCCCCTGTCCAAATGTGACAATGAAATGTGTGTGATGTGTGTGTGTGTGTGTGTGTGTGTGTGTGTGTGTTTGATAAGGTTGCAGGTTGCCTTCGGATTGGTTTTGGCCTTCTGGAGTTCTGAACTTTCATACTTTCATAGTCACATTTTTTTTTTTTTTTGTAAATTATCACTACATAGTATAAATCAAAGTCGCTTCCCTGTCTGTCTGTCCCCATATATGCTTAGATCTTTAAATCACTACATAGTATAAAACAAAGTCGCTTCCCTGTCTGTCTGTCCCTATATATGCTTAGATCTTTAAAACTCCGCAAAGGATTTTGGTGCGGTTTTTTTTAATACATAGAATGATTCAAGAGGAAGGTTTATATGTATAATACATGCATAATATAGTAGAGAAACACTGATAATTTTAGAGGTTTCTAATGTGATGTCGTAAATAAACACATTTTTTTGCGCTTACATTGTAAACGCTGGCTGAACCATTCAAGATAGATCAAAATAATGTACTACAGTATTGTACACCTTAAAAAGTTCTACAAAAAAGTCCGCAATGGTATATGTCTATCTCTTAGGGATAACCCAAAATAACCATTTTTTATCCTTAACTTTTTACGAGAAATAATGGCTCTAAAATTATCAGTGTTTCTCTACTATATTATGCATGTATTATACATATAAACCTTCCTCTTGAATCACTCTTTATCTATAAAAAAAAAACCGCATCAAAATCCGTAGCGTAGTTTTCAAGATCTAAGCATACATAGAGACAGACAGACAGCGGGAAGCGACTTTGTTTTATACTATGTAGTGATCAGCATTGCACCCGTCACTAGTTACTTATAATAATTACGATAACGAAAAAATACAATTTTATGGGTATCATTTTCTGGATGTTTTTTTTTATGTTTTTTTGAGCTTGTCTCTATGACGGATTCATCTCAGAAGGCCAGAAATCAGCTGCATCCTAAAAGATGTATTATTTTGAATATACTGTTTTTATTTATTTATATAATATTTATATAATATATACATTATTGTACACCAAGAAATATATTTTAAAAAAATACAATTGTTACTACAAAACATACAATGGGCGGCCTTTTAATTGCTAAACTTAAGTGGCAGTGGGCCGGGCACATTGCTCGCAGAACAGATGGCCGATGCAGCAGTTTACCATCTTTCGGCTGAAATGATGACTGTTTTCCAAAATGTTTTTGAAATGATGATTTTTTTTTAATGCTACAAGCGATCTTTTGGTGTAATATTTCCTAGCACTTTTTCTCTTTAATTAAAAGATCTTCACATGTATTTCCAGAAAGAACGCTATTTCGTAAAATGCGTTCCAATAAGACGATACTTCACCCTCAAAACAAACACTGCAAACAGGCAGGTTACCTATAATTAATCAGGTCAGCTTAATTGAAGCCAAAGTGGACTCGTAAAAATTCTGCTAACAGCAAACACATAGAATAAAAGTCGATCGTCAAAGGGTTCCGAGGAGCGAAGTGAAAAACTTTTAATTGCCTTTCATTTAAATGGGCTATAAAGGTTGAATTTTTAACGAAAGCCTTGAGTAAATAGCGTGCGGTAAAATTTTCGGTAAATGAACGTCTTGGTCTAATGATTAAGAAACTAAATTATGTTTGAGTGGACACTGTTTTGTGGAGATGGCAATTTTCGAGGTTTCATTTTCAGTTTTTGATGATTTTGAATAAAACGGGTAAGTTAGGCACTTAATTTCGTTAATTAATGAATAAAAGAAAATGAAATTATACTACGCGTGGCTAAATTCACAGTTAAATCGTCACTTAAAAACTTGGATCAAACAAAGTTGTAGATGGATTGAATAAACGTCTCAAGCCGTGGACCACATTTATAATAATTAGTGTGTAGTAATAGATACCTTACATAAAATAAATACTGAAATAGAGGGAAGAAATTTTATTAAATACTGCGCAAATGCGTTCCCTGCGAAGCATGTGTGGTGTGACTAGGAATGATAGGCTGAGGAATAAGATGGGATGTTATGAGGCAACGTTGCGGTTCAAAAGAAGATAGTGATAACATTCTAAAAGAGTATGCTACAAATGGTTTGGTCACGTTGATAGGATGAACGGAAGACGACTTACAAGACAGATGTGAGTAGAAACACCGGGAGGGGACGCCCTAAGAGACAAATAGTGATGATGTTCTTCAGAAAGGTCAGATGCATAGTACTCGCAACTTGTGTGCGTGTACTCGTATGAGCTGGTTGTATTAACGTAAACGAAGCAAAAGGAGTAAGCAAGGATCGTTACAGGTGGGGTTCCGTAGTTTCTGCCTGTCCCATAAGAAGAAGGCGTGAGTTTGTTTGTATGTGATAGGTACCTACCTCATGAGTACAATGTATCGAGACTTGTGGTTTTATACCTAGTTAATTATGAATTAAAATTAACTCTATATAAGCAGAAACTAACACCACCTGATGTTAATTTCGTACCTCTATATTTCCCTGTGGTTACCTATCAATCGGCAGCAACAATATAGTTTCGGGGTAGCCATACTGATACAATGATAGCGGTCTGATACCTGACCCGACAAGCTGTTAGCGAGTTTACTCTAAACACGGACCATTGTGTTAAAGCGGGGACAAATGGGGGATCATCGGTGTTCACCACAAAGTACGCTATGGGTTTTGGATGTAGGTAGGTATTTTCTTTCAACATTCCTTTGGCGCTTTTAACGAGCTGAAGGGTACTTTGTGGTTCGAGTGGAATTACCACCGTTATTTCATGGAGATTATTATTGGTCGGTTTTTCGCTCGTTACTGCCTAAGCTAGAACCTAAGAATGGTAGCTTGTAATAGCAAAACAACGAATTAACAGCAATTAAAAATAAAATATTAACGAGCAAAATAAAATTTTAAACATTTGTTGTAATTATTAAAACCAGTTGGTTGTTTCTTATGATACGAAAATATATCATCAATATGCTATCGTTTCCTTAGCACAAAACTTAACTTACCTCGGAAATCGCTAACTACATAAGCAGATTCAGTTAGTCGGCCATATTTCACGCTGGGCACGAAAACAAGGGGGTGACACATCGCTTACATGAGATAAACAGGATTGAATCACGCAGCATCCCCACTGTCTTACTGTCTCGTTTATGAAGCTAATGGCAGAAGAATACGCTCATAATTCAGAGTAAATACTTACCTAGGGGTGGCCAGGATGATGTTGAGCGAACGGAAGAGACAAGAAACTGGTAAGTAAGGATGTGATTGTAATGAAACAGCCACTAAGCTGTGTACTAAGCTGTAATCTTCGAAAGTGGAAGCAGCATTTAACAGTGAATATAAATTCAAATAATTTAAATAAAATCGTTTCGTTTAAATGACTAAATTACGGGCGAAAAATGTAGATGGTGCTGAAAACGATAGGCAGTAATAGAATATTATAATGCAGTAGTATGTACAGTTTAAGGAATTAAAAGGCAACTGAGATAAACAATGAACAAATATTTATTTCTTATTGCTCTGGTAGCTTAGTGCTTCCAGTTATCTGTATTTCCTCAACCCTGGAGTGGGGCAGTTGTATAAAAAGTGGGTAAGAAGTAGGCTACAGTTGCACATAAATCAGAGGCTGGCAGTCGCGGCGCCACCCCCCGTCTACTGGCTTGTTCTCCGGCTATTAATACCAGATCTTATTGGTGTTGGATACGATTTGAAGTTACTTAAATCTAGCGTTCTGCATCAAGTTTTAATCGAAAACCTAAATGAAGACACATGATCATAGTAGCAAACACTGTAATTAGATACTGCCTAAGAGGTTCTACTTTAATTTTCTACCGATAGCGGTGAATATATTGGGATTTTGGATATATCGTAGAAATATATTTGAACGCTGACACAAATTGCAAGAGTTCCAACAAACCACGTTCCGCTTAGGAATTGTAAAATGAAACTCGTGATTTTTAGTGATAGTCGCTTAGCAAAATTCGTAACGTAATTAGCTCATTATGACAAAATGAAGAAGAGCCTAACAACAGATTCGAAATAAATATGAGAGAGAAAACCTACTAAAATAAAAATTGCAAAAAAATAACTATCTCTTTAATTGTTTTTTCCACAAAAAATCCCCAATTACGGCGCTCCAATTAGATTTTAGATCCGCTGAACAAAATTAAGTGGGATATTAAAAGTGCTGACTTCGTCCGGGGAGACTTCGGCCTGCCAATTATAGAATTAGCCACGAACTGATCAAGTGTCTCTAGAGGATGGTAAATGAACACTAGGTCGGGGGTTATTTAGTACAGAGAAATATCGTTTCGTTGTACAGCTGGTTGGTGAAATGGACCAATAAATAAGTTTATAGGTGGTATCTCCATTACCTTCGATGTGCTAAGTGCTCAATTAATCCTTTGCCGTTGTTCTTCTGACTGTGATGACAAAACAATGCTAAAACAAATAAGCCATCGCTACACAGATACCGATATCACACATCTCAGAAACGCGAAGGCAGCGATAAACTCCTCCACAAATTCAAATCCCGCATAAAAGTTGTGTGACAATAACTTTGTCGGAAGTGGGTCGACATTACTCGGCACTAACTAGCGAAAGATTTGTGCGACTCGCACAATGATAAGGATGGAAGTAGTGTTATCTCGTTCGCTCATTAGGGTGGCCATGTGAGTGCCGCGGGTTTTATTAGAGGGGACCAGACGAACGGAAATTATTCACAAATGGAAATGAGACAATTGGTATTCTTTGAAAGAATTGGAGTTTAGGCAAGAGAGGGGTTGGACACTTTGAAGACGCAATTGCAATAAATTATGGACACTATAGCAATTAGTTAAGTATTTAAATGTTTGAGTATGGAGTAATGAATTGAGGATTTTAATAAACATGAAACAAGCAGATGTTTTGCTAACAGAATCAGTTTAACATCAATCAATCAACGAACAATAATGAGTAACTTGAACCTTATCGTTTTATTTTATTTCTTACAAAATAGAACAGAATCATTTTTCCAAACCAACAAAGAGCAGGTTCACCGTACGGGAATGAAATTAATCCGGACCACCATTATTTTGGCGAACTTCGGGCCCAAATTCAGGACAGACGCAACCTTAAAAATCGTGTTATTCAACTCTAGGTCCCCTATTAAGAGCGAATGTGGGTCAACGTTTAATCCCATTACAGAATTGACCTCCGCAAGGGTACCGATTGAGTTAACTTGGCAAAATCTTGATGAAATTCCCGTAACACAGCCCCGTATTCCGGAGAAAATAAAAATGATGGAATCAACTATGTGAGAAATCATAAAAGTCGTTGCTATTTGTGTTTTATTTAGGTGAGGGTGTAGCTGGAAACAAAGGTGGTGATAGCAGATTAGAATGGTTGTTTAAGATTTGAACTTTTGTTCGAATGAAGTAAGAAATTAATGAGTTTGTTGAGTAGTCTATTTGACCTGTTGAAGCCTCTACACTCTAAGCAGTGCTTATGTGAGTTAGCTTTTGGGAATGGTAAATTAATGAATGAAGTCCTGACATCTACGGCCCGCTACTGCTTGAATTAAATAAATGCTTTAAAGCATTACCAACTTTACTACATCATCATTTGCCTGCCTTTTCCCAACTATGTTGGAGTCGGCTTTCAGTCTAACGGTGCAGCTGAATACCAGTATTTTACATGGAGCGACTACTTATCTGAGCTGCACAACCCAGTTACTGGGTAATACGATACCCCTTGGTAAGAATGTCTGTCAGACTTTCGGGGTTCTGACGACCTGTAACAAACATCAAAGATCAAAGATCGATCCGTATCAAAGATCCACAAATGACAGCCGGGACCAATGGCTACTATGACCAAGAACAATAACTGAAAGCGTTAGAATTCACAAAGTGAGAAATGCGACCAATCCAGTTTTGGCCGATGAATGTGAATTTCGAATTAAAAATCAATACACGACGTGCAAACTGGCTTCATATTTTCTGACTGACCGACTTCTTGACAGTTCAAAAGTGCCTGTAATGGTTTGAGTTTCAGTAGAACTAAACAAATCATTGTTAATAATAATAAAAAAATTATTATATTATTTAATATTATTATTATTATTATTATTATATTATTAAACAAATCATTTGAATACTCGTAGCATGACTGTATGACCTATTATTAATTCTTTATACTCGTATTAATTTACAAAAGCTTTCTGGAATTTAGGTTGCTATTGAAAGACTAAAGCAAAGACACTTTGTTACACCGCCTTATGTAATATTTTGTACTAACAAGGCTTTTTTTGTTTCTCCAGGTTTCAGGTCTTGTTACATTTCAGAGCTGTCTAAAACTACACCTGAATTGATAACAATAACTTATAAGCTCGCGAAACTAGACAGAGCAACAGCGCCACTGTCGCAAACAAAACAAAAATTGCTATAACCGATTGATTTATAGAATTACTGCTGAACGCACTCCCTCCGGCCGAGAGGGTTGCCCTCCAAGCCCCAGCCCTCCCGGGACTAAGATTAGGGTCTACAATAGCGAAGTGAACCAAAAATTTACATAATCTTGGTTACACCGGCGGACCGTGAATCCAAAGGTTGCGGAGGGCAAACATTTTCAAATTTTCAAACGATGGCAAATGATTGCGGTTTGAATCCCATAGCTTGTTATCTGTGAAAACCATCTTACCTGATAGCAATATCCCTCGTTGGGTGGATTTACAAATTTTGTTGAAGTCGTTTCGTGTGTGAGTAAGAGCTCTGCTCAGCGTGATGGTAGCGAGCTATATCCGTTGACATAAAGTATTCACGTGACAGATTGCGCAAATGTTCGCGTTGGGACACTTTTAGCGAGAATGTGTTACCTGCCTAAAGTGACTTCCAAAGTTCGAATAGGTACGTTATTATTTATCGTCATTGTTTCGTTACTACTTGTATTGAAATGCCTGAACTTATCTTCAGGACCGTAGAAACTGGGAACGAATATAAAACTTGGAAAAGCTATTCTAGATTATGATATCTTCAAATAAGCACATTACACTTTAAATATTCATCGTTTTTCTTCACTTGCGCTGGCAAAAACCGTTCAAATTGACACGGGTTTGTATATAAACCGTACAAAATACGCGATGTTTGCATACATAGTGAAGCAAAAAATAAAAAAGTGTTTTCTGCCCTACACGTCTAACAATCGGTATCGAGAAGTCGGAGTTTTTTATCGATTCCCGGCGCGTATTGTGCGGCTGCCCTAGTCGCAGTGACTTACAAAGGGAGTGTTTCAATAGGTGATTTGGTATACGTGTAGGCGTAGGCAGTGTTGTGTTCCTGGCCCTATTGTTAGAAAGAAATCTGGTCTGGGCTGTAATTGAGGTTAGTAATGATCGTGGTTCGAGTTTTTTGTTACAATGTCTGTATTGTCTTGCTGTAGTGTTCAACGCTGGTCAACCTTTTGCGTATGTACCTATTATATTATTTATCCACCTACGTTCGATGTTGCTAAGCCGTTTAACTAACTTAATTCTAACAAAAATAGAAACCGTTGTTTTTATGAAACTTTTTCGTTTTTGTACATACTTACAAGTTTATTTTGTAGACACAGTCATGATCAGCCTAAAAAGTACCATTTGGCTACATTTACAGTAAGTAAACTTTAAACAAACAATTTAGGGCAAATTTTTCAATAACGCACTTTTATCAGAATAAAAAAATTGCAGTTGACCTTATTTTCTATACAAAAGCTGTAAAACAGCCATTTATTCATGCTTCCGGTAAAAGTTATCTGAACATTGAACAATCAGCCCTTAGCAACATGAAACTAGAACTATTTTGAAACACCAACCTACATCGATTTAAAACACAAAATGTTTTAAACGCGCTGTAAAATGCTCACGTGGCGCGTTCCTATAAAATATTCAGCGGCACTCAGTGGCAGGCAGAGTGGCGTCACGGGAATGTAGGACCTAGTCCAGGAGCTAGGTCACGATTCTTAATATGTATACCCCTATCGCTCTGTGAATTACTCAATTCTAATAATGATGAATGATTGATTTTAGAGACTGGTTTCTCAAGAGATTTTACAATTTCAAAGTGACATAATGCGTTCTTGTTACTTGAACAATTTGAATATTAGTGATATACAAATCGTTTTATACCTACCGTGCCGTAAATTTTCGGATTTATTGACTCAGTGAAAATCCACTGCAACTAGGCCTAAAATACATTATTAAATATGAATACCTATATCAAACAAGTTGTACTTTTTAACCCCTACAATTTTACCATCCGGTCTTACCAACATTAAGTATGAGAGACTACATTCAGATCAAAAACAATAAATGCTTGCTCTAGGGACGCCGTAATTTTTGCTAACATTTAGCTGAGTGGTGTGGCTGACTCGATTTTAATACTACACCGTTTCATTAGGGCTGCGAGCGCCAGCAATTAGATCAGGACATTCAAGTCGGAATGCTGCACGATTCTCAGAAACACTGCATTTGACTGTGGTGTCCCTGATTTTATACAGAGAGAAACTGTTTATTGTAGATCATGATCAGTTTGATTGTATGTAATCATGATCAGTTTGATTGTTCATGAAAATCCTACTATAATATAATATTATAAACACGAAAGTTTGTTAGGAAGGATGGATGGATGGATGGATGGATGGTGGTTTTTTACTCTTTCGCGCAAAAACTACGGAACGGATTTAGATGACATTTGGCAAACAGATAGTGTTAGATATAGAATACTTTTTAACCTGATATTCTTACGGGATCGAAACTTATGCGGGTGAAACCGCGGGGAACAGCTAGTATATTAATAATGCAACATCAAGCGCTTGGTATGTCATTGTTGAACTTAACATTTAATTCAAAAATTTGGAATCGTGCCACAACATCAACTTGAAGTCATTGTTGGTACGAATTCCAACCCAGCAACTACAGACCTGCCTGAAAGAGGACGTTTGGCCGAAAGGTGTCGTATATCGACTTTTCCGAGGACGGTTACGCGACACCACAACGTTACGTGTATAGTCATAGTTTTAAAGTTTTATTATTTACTAGCTGACCCGGCAGACTTCGTACTGCCTCAATCGATAAATAAAAGACCTAAACTTTTGTATAAATTAATTTCAAAACAAACAAAACGTATTGAATAAAAAAGCATTTTTTTAATGAAGCATGTAGTTTTGTTATTATTTTCGACACATCATGTTGCTTACTTAAAAAAACAGAGTTTTCCTGAAATACTGGCTATTTATAAGGTTTAAATTTTTATTAACAGACACACACTGTTATATACTGTTATATAGATACAGTTTGTTAATCAATTTAAAGCTTTCTCATAAACTATATTTTTTGTTTTGTTTTGTGGTGCGTAAATAAACAAAGAAGACGGTTTTCCGACGCGCGAACACGTGACGTATAATTGTCCATGCGCGAAACAGGGAAACTCCAAGTTGATTCCGCAAACTTCTAAAGACTATCCTTGCGATTTATTTACTGTCATCGTAAAGGCCAGACGTACTGGAAATTGTAAGCGTTTAAAATCGAATGGTAAATCCGTTGGAATCATCGGTATTCGAGGGATCAAGACATCCTCTCCTTTGTATTTTCCTTTTATGATTGTTGCCTCAATGACGTTATTCATCAGCTTTGTCACAGCTCCAGTCTTGTTCCATTGCATAGTCGAGGTTGATTAATGTTACGCAGCATGATGACAACTGATCCTACTTTTAACTGCAAATTGTGAGGTGGTAATCCAGGCAATTCCAGTGAATTTAAAAACTCGACCAAAAAACGTCATCCTGGTTCATAACGGTGTCGACTGATTTGAAGGAAACCAACTGTCCTGGAAGAAAATTCTGAATGGTCGCATTGAGATCCTCGACATCTTTATTTTTCGCTGCCAATATTGCTCGTTCACCCAACCAATTATGGTTATTGAACTTTTGCGCTATATCTGGGAAAACACATAAGCTCTTATTTATTTATATAAAGACAAAAAACAGCAGTGTAATTTAGTAACAAAGATTAGAACTTAATGATAGAGGTAATAAATACACTACTCACAACGTTCTCCACATATTACTAAACAGATGTACTAGTTGTTAGAAAGAACGATATAAAAATAAACCAAATGAATATCTAAAAGTAAACATTACTTAATTATTAGGGTATTAGTTTATTATTAGTTTATATTGGGCCTTAGTTGCCTGATAATAAAATGATTATTATTATAATCCTGCGGTTTGCAGAAGACATTGCGAAGTTTTATAGAAATGTATTCACGGGCTTGTAGAATTCGAATCGAGAATGACGACCAGACGCACGCGGCCTGCTACAAAGTGGTCCTTGTTCGTCTACGAAACCCAAAAATTATGTCTATTCTTCTAAACTTTCAAGTTACAAAATAGATACAAACACCTTGCACAATAAAAAAGATCCTGCCTCACGTTTTAAAGCAAAACACGCGTATATTCTAGACTAAAGCGCTGTACAGCGATACATACAAAGGGGCATTTATTCTCAATACCAGGGGTATGTTTCTTGAAACCGCTGAGCAGTCCCTGGCAGCGCTCCAGCCACGCACTCGACCGTTTTTTAGCTTCCAATTGTTTTCTCTACTGTTAATGTGCCGCGCTTTTTATTGTTCTCTAGCAGCACTTAGTTACTTGAAATGTTTTAATTTGTGAGATTATTTTCTTCTTGTTCTCAGTTTTATTGTGGTTTATTACCATTGTTAGAACGTGTTTAGTTAGGGTTGATGATTGAAGTCGTTGATTGTGGGTCAGTCATTATACTTCATGGTTTTAAAATGATACGTATTTTAGCACTAACTCAATTGGGAAGGAAGAAGATACCAAGCTTTTCCTTACAGTCAGCAATCTGGTTCACTAGAGTCATTTTTTGTAGTGTTAGCTTGTATATTGTAATTGTTGTGTCTTTGTGAATAAATTGATATTTTTTACTAGAGTCATTACGTTTCTCTGTAATAAATAAGTATCCAACGTAAATTGTACCAGAGCAGCAGAAGTCCTAAGGGGCAGTAGGCGCACACTCCGGCGTCGTGATTAGTACGCTGATACGCTGAGTTGAATCGCACTAACACTGTGGAACTAGAGTTACTTCTGATAAAATTGCAATGGGGCTGAATTTAGAATTGAAATATACTTGCTTCAACACGTAACTGTGATAAGTACCATAACATTTTGATTTAACAACTGTGGAGAATTCAGTCTTCCAAAAGTATCAAAATGAATTGGAATAATTTGTCTTGAATTCATTCATTAGGTACACATAATTATGTCAGAAGCAATGATTTTATAAAAATAATACGGCCACTACTCGCAATAAATATTTAGGCTTACACAAACAAAACAGATTGTGTTCAATCAATTTCATTAAGATTGATTAGACCGCCAACCGCAAAAGAGCAAATTATAATATTAGTTAGAATTCATCGGTGTAATGAAGAGCAATAAGAAATTCTATTCAAAATGTACTAGGTCGGCAGCAATTCTCGGAGGTAGCGGAATGCTCTTAATTAATATGACGTCGTTGATTACTGAGAACTGAGAAGTCGTCTCACACAAAGCCACTGCATAACTCGGTTGCTTTAGAATTTTATTGAAGATTGTTAGCTGTTTGAGAAAACTTAAACGATAATTGGACCCGATAACATTTTCTTTTAGCTAAGCAGTGATGACTGAGTTGATCCAGGGTTCGATTCGTTGGGAGGAGCCGCGCCGTGCCCTCATCTCAGGAGTAGGCAGTGACCTATCGCTGCCGGCCGTGGCCGAGTCTATGGTCGGCAGCGAAGAGTCCTGGGACGCGGTGGTTTCCTTCTGCGAAACAGTCGTCTCGCAGAAGGAGGCTGCGGAAAGGGAGAGGGAGATCTCGTCCCCTCACCCGGCCCGCAGCAGTCGCATCGGGCGTCGGCGGAGGGCGGACAACGCCCTCTTCCAGTCCCCCTAAATGGGTCCAGGGGCGACGGACTTGGGGACGTCCGTCGCCCCCAAAGACTATTATAACCACTTGACTGCGTATACAGTGCCCCGACGCACGAAAACTATTAGTATTTTGTCGCCTATGTATAGGCTACGGTACTAGTAGCAATTTTAGTCGTGTCCAAGTGTTAGACCTGCGTGCACGCTAAATTAATATAATTTTTTTATAACGTTTATGTAATTATAACGCATCAAAATGCCTTCATGCGCGGTGAAGTGGTGTGGGAAACATTCTTAGACATCTAGTTACAAAAAGGATGACATAACTTTTCATCGGTACATAAACATTACGAAAAATTATTTTTGATTTAATCAGATTATAAGCCACTGCAGGGGTCTATTTAAAATGGTGGCTGGGTAAACGAGCACACTTTTTGAGTCGCGCGTTGATGTCTTTTGGAAAAGTCTCGTTCTTGTATTAGACAATTCTAATGCTTCTATCCCTTTCTTTCCTTTTGTATGTTTATCGTAAAAAATAGTGCTGTTATCTTTAATAGCTGAAAGTTGATATCGAGAAAAATAAAATGAATACATTTTTTATTCAATTCACATACTTTAATAAAATAACTATCTACTATTAACCGACTTCAAAAAAGAAATACCGACGAACTGAGAACCTCCTCGGTTTTCAGTTCGTCGGTTTTTTTTTTTTTTGTATTTTCCGGGATTTTTTAGTTCTTTCTGTCCCCGACCGGGGCCGATCAGTCCATTTCCGGGATTTTTTTTTGTAATTGATTGATTTTGATTAAATATTATTTCTATGATTTTGATTTAGTATTTATTATAATGTTAAAATCCATTTTATCGATATCGACTATTTTCTCTTAATGAAGTAAAGCAGCCCTAACGATGCAACTTGACCTTGAACTGACCAATTGCAGCCGCGCGTTCTTCCTCATCCCCCGGCCCGCAGTAGTGAGTCGTGTGCTTCGAAGAAATCGGCCCATACGCTCTCTAGTGGTTATATTCTCTATGGTCGCCCCCCACACATCAGGACCCGAGGCGGTGGCGCGTAGTGTTACGCGCGCCCCTCTTAGACGTCGCGGGGGGAGTTTCACACCTCACTCCCCCCCCCGACACGAGGAGGCCCGCAGGAGCGGGCCAGCACCAGCCGGGGGTTGCGGAAGTATCGTTCGTTCCCGCGACCCCCGGCGTAGGTGAGAGAGGGAACACCGGGGTGGTTTTTAGTCAGTAAGAGTCTGACAGACCCCGCCGGCAGGCGTCCATGAGGATTTTCCAACCCGAAACAAAAAAAAAAAAAGGGTTCGATTCGTAGGTTGGGTAAATCGAATTATGAGTTCAGTTCAGATTAACAGGTTCCAGCGCAGTAAACGAGACACAATAGAAGTTTTAGTCTGATGACGGTTATAGCCGTATACTCGTAGTGCCTTTGAAAGTGTTAATTTTATACTTTACAAGTTGCTGAAATTACGGAGTTCGCTAAACAACTTCTTTATATACAACATGACGAATGCCTGGTAGCTTTTTCTAACATGGCAGTTTGACAAATAGGTGCTTATAAACAAAACAACAGTCTATTTTACTATTCTGTCATGTTCTATGAGTATTGTACCAGGATGGCAGATATCCCTAGAGATGCCATGAGTGCACTCTCAGATATAATAATTATTGGGCACAACATCACGTCGGGGTTGAGAACCAGCTGGATACTATTATTTCGTTTCTCTCTGAAGTAGGTAAATCATAGAAAGTTTACTTTTTTTTTTCATTTTTAAACCCAAACTCATAAATATTTGCTACAAAAATGTTGATCTCCAGTATTTAAACAATATAATACCGTTTTTTCCAGCCGCATGGTAAAGATCAAGTGATTACCGCAGCGGTTGGGCACGTTTCTGAGCTTAGATCGAGGTAAAAGGCAAATAAAAAATTAAAACAACGGTGTACATTTCGTTGTACCAAGCTTAATTTAGGATTAAACGTACCGAGGTCATAAACTCTTTGGGAGGTTTATTTTGAGAAATAAACAGAACTTGTTTATTCACAAAGCAACTAAAACAGGTAACAATCATAGTATATATCACTAGGTTCACATTATAGGTTTCAGGGTGATTATCACCCTAAACATAATCACACAATATGACTAACAACAATAGCAGTAATGATGACAACAGTTTAACAAAGCTTAGTAGACTATATTACAGCTACAAGGTCTATGCGCCTGCCCTCCGACACCTTCTGTTTAGGCAGGGAATGTGTAGGAGATCAAACACGTCAGGTAAAATACATAATTGACACAAAGTTACATTATTTTAAGAAAACAGTATTCAAAGTATTACAATATTAAAAATAAAGTCTACACACATGACTTTTGATAGCGGTGGCATAAGAAGAAGTTGTCAAAACTGTTATTGTATTTTGTTTCATTCTTGGTTGTAATATGATATGTTATTTGTAAAGACTAGAAGTAAAAACATAATAGTATAAAACCCGAATATCGAATTCGGGTTTTATACTATTATGTTTTTATAAACACACTTACACACACACTTGTCACTTATGTGACAGCCTTTAATAATATTTTCGTTTACAAAATTGTGATGTTATTAAAGCTAGAAGAAGTTCTGAGAAAGTTCTTAAGAGCAAATAAAAGTGAATATGAATAAGTCATAATTATATCCGTTTTTCTGAAAACCCAAAAAATATGAAAACATAATATTTCCCTTGCAAAATCCCTACAATCTCGCCATCTTATCCTTAATTATTATATCTTAAACATCCCATCGCCTTTCACACAACAAACGGCGGTAATTAACAAAAAGCCGGGCTCCAGTTAATTGGGCGACATGTAGCGAGGCCCGCAAAGGCCTAAACTCGGAGGCCTGAGGCGGCTCCCGCCTGGGCCCCACGGTGCTACGGCTTTTAATAACAACATTTTGGCAACTTAATTTGGCCTTAAATTGAACATGTGCGTAGATTTTGTGTTATCTTCAAATTAATCAAGCTCTAAAGCTATTTGATTAAAACCTACGTCTGTGTCGATATTGTTACTGGCGTAGCTATTAATCTCCAACTATAATTCAGGAATACAACCTCCATTATGTTAACCCAATATCATGGAAACTTTATACTGCTTTCCACAAATCAATTCAAACATTATCGAGTTCTTCAAATTACTTCACAAAACTATTAAGCTGTTAATATAAACGAGTACTCCGAAACGATTCTTTCAGATAAACTTAGTAACAGCAATCACAAAAATTCATAATTCAGATAAAACTGCTAACTTAGTTATAGTCTAGCAAATGTTTTGGGTATCAATCGGGAAGTCGGCGGTAACTGACGATTTCCTTAACATCGTTAGGGGAGAGTCGGCAGTCAAGAGGGCGAATCTACCCGAGGAGGGTATCTCCACTCGTAAATCTGAGGGTATCAGTGTCAACTCTTAAAAATGTTAGAATTTAACTTTGAGTTTAGGATCCTTGTAATCGATATGTATTTTGAGTATCGAGGGTCGGAGAAAAAGATTCAATATTTAGAATATGATTTCGAGTAACAATAAACTAGCACAGAATAATAATAAACGTAGTTATGCTATTTAAAGTTTTGTATAAAATTACTGACATAAAATAAAAATTGTGTTAGTTATTTACCAAACAAGCCAATTTCATACGCTTTGAATAGCTTCAGGAGGCCTTAAGGCCCTCAGAGCTCCATTAGGCTAAAAAGATAATTCATCTTCATCATGTGGCTTCAAAGCTCACATGCCTCAGAATAAAGTCTCGAAACTCTTTGAAGTGAACAAAATGATAGAATACAAAATAGACGCTCCGAATACTTCGTGTGATACAATTTACTTGTCTGAAAATTTCACGAGTTCGATTCAATTTCTGTACACAAAATGAATTTCGCAAAGTAAGTACAAATTCTTTGTCAGATGAAGTGCTCGCATACGATGGGTGAGCAA
Source organism: Eremobia ochroleuca (assembly GCA_949629135.1). NCBI lineage: Eukaryota > Metazoa > Arthropoda > Insecta > Lepidoptera > Noctuidae > Eremobia > Eremobia ochroleuca. The sequence goes on along the minus strand of OX451402.1, from coordinate 627,077 downwards.
TTTAACAATAACTCCGTTCAACACTAAATAAATTTGAATGAAACTTGACGAAAACAGTTAGGGTAACTTAGTTACGGCAAATATATTTGGAGAAACTTCTGCGACCAGGTCAAAAACTATTTATAATCGAATTAAGAGCGGCCGTTTTGGGGGACAAAATATTCTTAATGAAGTCAAAACATTTCCTCAAAGCCGTCACACTCGTCAAGCTATTGATCTCGAGGATTTGGCAGAAATCCAAGTTAAGTGCTTGGATTTCATAAAGTGAAAAACTGACACGCCTTTTTTTTTGCATCCCCAAATTGCATTAAAGTAACAACTATTGGATATGGGGTTTCTTTTCAATGGGAGTGCTCTGATCTCCCGTCGAGTGTAAGTTAATGTATCACGTGATTTAGAGCGCTAGTGCTGATTGTTTCCGAGGCACTTGCTCGTGGGGGGGCGAGCAGTTATTGAGCTTTATGTTATTGCAGTCTGATAGAAAGATATTTATTATGATGATAAGTTGGAAGGCGATTTTGATCTTTTAGTGAGATGCGAGATTGTTTGTAATCCCATTTCTGATGGTGTTTCAATTATGTTTGGCAATTCTCCCTACTTGTTGGATGAAGTACAACTTTGATGTTTTACATACTAGTATTATACATACTGAGTGTGTGTTTTACATACTGTGTAAGAAAAGTGCAAGTGCCTTTCTGAAGATCAATAAAATCTTCAGCAGTGTAATAAGTGTCTACCCCACGCTATATTGACTTCGTTCAAATATAAGTACTACGTATCAAAACAAATTATTATTGGATCATTAACTAGGCATTACAATATGAGACCATCTCCATTTATTTAATCTGACACTGGACTGGACTTTGGCAATTCTCATCAAAGCCAGGTCACATTTTATTTTCGTCTAGAATGAGTTGAACAGAGGAATATTTTACACATTTGAAATATATTTTCACGGTGACCGAACTGTTCACCTTCACGCGTTCTACAAAAACAAATACCACATTGTAAAACTTTTAACCAAATGTTAAAAGTTTTACAATGTGGTCTGTGTTTTTTTCCAATTCCTCTTTTTGTTAACTGCGTGGCTTTTGGCAACTTTGTATTAGTGTAGGTATGTATTTTATGTCTTTTTTATAATGTGCGTCTTATTTGAGCAAAAAAAAATTATTTCTTTCTTTACTAATACTTCGTTTGAGATTCTTACACTCAAGGTGGACTGAGATTGGTGGCAGATGTGAGCTATGACCACTTCAGAGGCTCACGAGTCGTGCTATCGACGAGCTTGGTTATAGTGTCATTACTGCCGAGCCCTCTGATTTTATGGCTACATACGTGACAGGGGACGGTGATCAACTGCAATTCACGAGGGTCGGGGGGAAACGAGTTTGGAGAATCAGACCCTTTGGAAGATTGAGTACAGTTAGTAAAGCGAGGAGGAAGATTGTTCCGAGAAATTGCCAATGCAGTTTGGAAAGTGTAACCTTGAATCAGGATCGGGAAATGGATTTAACAGAAAGGATTTTTTTAGGAACATAATGTTAAATATGTTAAATATATTCTTTAGAACGTTATTTTTTCGAAACTTTCCGTTATCTTTTTTTTTGAATATACGTTTTTTTAACAAATGTTTGACCAGAGCAGTCGATTTAAAAAAATCTTTAAGAATGATAATTATATATCGGAAGCTGTTGTAAATAACGATGACGTGAAATTCGACAGAGAGTAATACATCTTCAATATCATAGCATTTTATCAACCCTCATCCAAACAAGTTCAACCGAAACATTGCCTTAAATAATTTAGTTGTTGAAACCAGTCAATACTCATATAATATTAACCTAAATCCCATCACTAGATTCCAGTGTCCCCGCACGTACCTTGGGTCCAGCTTAGCGAGAAAATAAGACCTTCTTTATAGGTTCGCGGGCTGTTGAGAAAGGCGGGCTGACGGGCCGACAAGTCGACGGCCAGTCACTGCGCTACCGTCGGGCTATCTTGCGGGGTCGTGTTTCATCTCTGTATGTTTTATTCATTGGACGTTTTGTTGACACTGAAAGTTAAGAAGGTTTTGTGACAAGATATTTTTATGTGGTGTTATGTTTGGCTAACTGATTTTTCTTGTCATGTAGCGTTACTTGTTTTCATATTGTAGTTAATTAGTAATTATTAATTAGTAACGCTACATGACACAAAGCCAAGCCAAAAAAAGCCAAATTGATTGCCAGTGAAGCCTTAAGGCTTCACTGGCAATCAATTTAGGAGCTTCTTGTCCAAACCAACATAAAAAAAGACTTTATTTTCATCGCTTTATTACATAGTGATAACCTGATAGTGTGCTCAATATGACGGTTGGTGTAGGCGCCAAAGTAGGACAAGAAAAAGGAGACACAATTTTTCACATAAATTTTAATATCCTTCACAACTACGTAATATTTTAAGCACAATAGTCAACTGAAGGTCTACCATCTATGAATGGTCTACCATCTAAAGCAACAGATAATAGCTTATCTAATGATCTGAACTCACCAACAATATCTTCAAAGCAAACACTGCAAGTCGACTGATCCTAACAAAGCGATTATCATCTCCACTTCAAAGACAAAGCCAGTACAATATAATTATGTGAGTAAACGAGACAATTAGCGCAGACGCTCTAATTCGGCGATAATTAGCTTCTTAAACTGGGGCTCATTGGGGAGGCGTTATGTATTAGAGCGGTATGTAGGTATGTAATAGAAGTTGTTTAATCTAAACGGTGATGTGAAGATGTTGCTTGATGGAAATATTCCACTAAGACACTATTTTTTGTTTAATAAACGGATAGTTTTCACCAAGTTCAACGTAGAAACGGAACTCTCATAGGACTGCTTTGTTTTAAAAGAAGTATAAAGAACTTCTACGTTCAGCCGAAAGACGTCCACTGCTGGTCATAGGCCTCTCCCAAGCACCGCCACTTCGACCATTTCTATACATCCTGCATTCCAGCGGATTCCTATGGCCTTCACAAGGTCATAGGTCCACTTCGTGAGAGGCCTTCTAATGTTACGTCTTCTGGTACGCGGTCGCCACTCCACAACCTTTCGGCCTCATCGGCCATCTGTTCTGCGAGTAATGTAGGGCACATTGCCACTTAAGCTTGGCAACTCTTCAGGCTATTCTACTTTGATTCTCGTAGGGAACTCCAAGTATAGTCCTCTCCATTGCCCCTTGGATGACTATTAGCCTTTCAATAAGCAATACAACATCCATGCGCATTTTTGCAATGTGATGCGCTACGGCCCTCCGCGGGTATAATGTGGTGTGTTGCGACCCGCCACGGCTATAATGTAGTGCGCTGCGGCCCGCCGTGGTTATAATGTGGTACATTGCGGCCCGCCGCGGCTATAATGTGGTGCGTTGCGGCCTGCCACAGCTATAATGTGGTGCGCTGTGGCCTGCCACAGCTATAATGTGGTGCGCTGTGGCCTGCCACAGCTATAATGTGGTGCTCTGCGGCCTGCCACAGCTATAATGTGGTGCTCTGCGGCCTGCCACAGCTATAATGTGGTGCTCTGCGGCCTGCCACAGCTATAATGTGGTGCTCTGCGGCCTGCCACAGCTATAATGTGGTGCTCTGCGGCCTGCCACAGCTATAATGTGGTGCGTTGCGGCCTGCCACAGCTATAATGTGGTGCTCTGCGGCCTGCCACAGCTATAATGTGGTGCGCTGCGGCCCGCCGCGGCTATAATGTGCACTTAGCTTTGATAGGAAAGAGTTGTATATTTAGGTACGTTTATCTACATTTGAGAAAGTACATTACTTATAGACCTATCTAAATCCAACCACCTATCTCATGAATAACTAGAAGTAGGTTAGCATTGCATTAGAGCTCGCTAACACAAATAGACACTGGTGACTTCCGCGCAGACCGATCGCGTGCTTAGTGAGCATTGTATTCACACTGACAGAAGACGCGGTGATATATCTAGTATGACTAATATCAGTCTTACAATCCATTCAATGTCCAGTAAAATTCTATCCTCTAAAAACTACATGAAAAGTAACTGCCGTTTACAACGACTACCGATTTTTTTGGCCTTTTGTGATATTCATAAGCCATTTTTAGCCTACATTTTAAAATTATTACTTGTTCATTGTTTCTATTTCCTTAATGTTTCAGAGTTCACTGTAGCATGTTATCTTCGTCCTAAAATCAGCCGTCATCTAAGATCTTATTTACCTAGGTATCTACTTTAGTTCTACCCATGTCGTTTTCCATATAGGTTTGTCCATTGTGAAAAATATCTTTAAAATGAAAACGACACGAACCTTTTTACAAGTCGCTATTTCTTGCAATGTAGTCTGACCGTGCCACTTCCTTTAGGTACTGGAGGGTTAATTAACTATTGCGTCGTGTGGCCTGTGTGTAAAATAAGTGAATAAGTCAAGAGACGACATATTACGTCATGTGCAACCGATATTCATAAAGATCTTGTGAAAGCAATAGGCGGTGCTGCGTACTCTCTGCGGACGGTGCAGTTTTGGGTGAAATTTTTTCACAGTGGCAGAATTTCTACGGAAGAGGGCCGAGTTGGGCCTCAAAATCTGGCTCCTGAACATGAAGAGCGCATTGCTGCCGTGCAAGACAAACTGAACGAAAGGAGAGATTGGACTGCCGCCAACCTTTCCCGTGAACTCCAGATTCCAGAAGCGAGCGCATATCGTATATTGACAACATTGAATATGCACAAGATGCTTGACAAGTGGATACCCCATGTTCCCATAGAAAAAAATATCGAGGCGCGACGTAATGCAGCTTCTCAAAACCTGCTACTGCTAAGATAATAACCACACTACCTACGCGCTACATTGGTGGTAGATGAAAGTTGGGTGTACCTGTACCGAGCCCCTGAACGTGATAAGTGTCGATTTTGGGTTTCGGTTGGCGAAGAGCCACCTCAAGTATCACGTCAACAAAAAGCTGAACATAAGTGTATGCTGATAGTAGCCATGGATAATAATGGTATCGGCTTTTGGCACTTGTATGAAGATGGGGAGATAGTGACAGCAGAGCGGTATATTAGTTTCCTGGAAGGTGTGGTAAAGGAGCTTAGGGAAGAAAATAAAATAAAGAGTGTTGTACAACTCCATGACAATGCCAGACCCCACAAGGCTCGTATTGTTTCGGAGTTTTTCTCGGCCAAACATATACTGACTTGGTACCAACCCCCATATTCTCCTGATCTGATGCCTCCGGATTATGGTTGTTTTCATTATTTAAAACGAGCACTGAGCGGCCGTCACTTCGGCGAGTGGTTAGACCTGTACGGGGCATTGGAGGTAGAAATCCGAGAGGGTAACCAAAATGGCAAATTCCAAGGTGTGTGTAAGATAGAAGAGAGGTGGGTTGCTGTCATTGAAAAGCATGGACTGTATTTATAGTTATTAATGTTATATTGCTTTATTCCAATATTATTAAAAAATAAAACTTGAAAAAATAGTTGCGCAAGTTTGAATGAAATGACCTAATACTAATTTGCAGAAGGACCGTGGCGATAGGTCACTCATTATCCCCTTACAGAAAATGGGTAACAACAGATATCTTCGGGCGGTGATAAGAGAATAAAACAAAAACAATTTAAAAAGATGTAAAACTCACTATTATGCAAAATATGTAACACACTATCGTTATTATAGTTTTATCATTAGTGTATACAAAATATTCTTAAACATTTTAAAACAGAAACTATGTTTAGTACCCTTTACTCGCCTTCACTTTACTTTTCGAAGGGGCGACCAGAATCAGTAACCTATTCTTGTAAATGATGCCGTTACTTGCAACTGACTTTGACTGGCTTTAATTGAAGGCTCCACAAAAAAGTGTGATAAAAAACCTAAGGCGCCAAATTACTACTCCGCATAATATGTGTGCGAACGGGTTGATTTCCTAAACCTCTCTTCTCTGTGTCCCACAAGTCGACTGTTTTATTACTAACTCTTTGTTCCCATTGTTCACTAACCTTGTTTTTGCTCGCAATGTCTAATATAAACTTCGTTAGCTCTGTTTCAACGTTTAGTATTAGTGCACAGCTTTTCTTTCTAGCTTGAATAGTTTAGCAGTGGGCACGTGATGAACGTTCTAAGAAATGTTCTATCTGAGTATTTTATATACTCAGATAGAACATTTCTTAGAACGTTTTATTGGAGTATAAGTGCGCTGTTAAAGCACTGAGGAATATTTTATGTTGGAGGAGTCCTCTGTTACAAAAACAAAGACATTTATGCGTCGGATATGGTAGGTAAAAAGTTGTTTAGTATATAAGATCATAACACATCCGCCGCTAATAGCGGCATACGAATATTTACAATGTGTACCTAATGTACACGTGGGAATAAACCTAACTTCTACTCATACTCTAATAAACAATACAAAACAATTATATTATGGGCCTTTATGCTCTAATGTACTATATAAAATAAAAGCATAACAATAACAACATTTCTCATATATAAATCTACATTACAATTAAAAAAAAAAATTACTTATATTTTACCCAATTAAAAAAAAATCTTTAAATGTGCCAATTTTTTAGATTTTTTTTTTTGTAAAGATTAAATTTTAGACACGTCTTACAGCACAGTCTGTGTTAGGAATGCTTTTGCTGGAGATTATTTGAGTAACAAATAATCGTGAATGTAATGGACCGACTGTTACACTACTTATGTGAAATGTGATTGAAATGGATTTACATTCCCTGTAGTAACTTTATGCTATTTGACACTAAAAGAGCCTTTGAGTGTGGTTTAAAGGTGAAGATGACCAAACCTATAGACACTACGTACATGAGCGTTCTTATTTAAAGGCAATACACCTATACAAAGTAAATATATTATACCATACGTGCTTTCTATGTAGTATCATACAAAAGAGTAGTAGGTACAGACGCCAGCACATCAGGCTACCCGAAACTGTCAAATTTTCCCAATTAATCTTGGACCTAATGACTTAGCGCTAAAGTTGAAAATCTATTGAATAAATTAGACAGATAGTAGTAGCTTGATGTGCTGGCGTCTGTACCTAAACAATGGTCGGACTTTTTTGGTAGGTAAGCAAGAGTTGTGTTGTGCACCGTCAGAGTCAAGTCATTTATTTCAAGTAGGCATTTAATTCAATTTCAGGTAGGCAAGTTGACGTAGTCTATACCGACTACAGTAAGTGTTTCGACCGTATTGATCATTGCATGCTGCTGAAGAAGCTGTTCCTTGCCGGAATACACGGTGACTTGTACCGGTGGTTCTCCTCCTATATAGAGAACAGAACACAGGCTGTCGTGCTTCAGGGCTACACCTCTGGTTGGAGTTCTGTCCCTTCAGGCGTACCTCAAGGCTCCATTCTGGGTCCACTGTTATTTATATTGTTCATTGCAGATATCAAACAATGCTTTCATCATTCGTATATTTTGCTTTATGCTGACGACATGAAGATTCACAAAGTTGTGCGTGACGTGTCTGATGCATATCAGTTGCAAGACGACCTGCATAGGTTTGAAATATATTGCATCCGTAACAAACTTCGATTAAATGTCGCTAAATGTTTCCTACTAACATTCTCACGTCGTACTTCTTTGATCAATTTTAATTACACCTTAAACGATCAACTTATTAGCAGGCGAAATAGCATAAGAGATTTAGGGGTAATCACTGACAGCAAGCTTCTGTTTGATCAGCAAATTAAATCGTGATGCAGCTATAGAAACCATAAAAGGCTTTGACTGGTCCCCCATTCTAAATATGACAGATGCTGACAGTGCCTCAGAACAGTTAGTAGGTAATCTCTCTACCATAATTAAGGCCAACACATATGAATATAAAATACCCAGAAAACAAAGAACTCTTAAGCCCTGGATCACGCCTGGACTATTAAGGTGTATACGAAACCGTGACCGCATGCACGCCAAATTAAAGAAATGCAGTAATAACGAAACATTGAGAATCACATATAACCGCTACCGCAATCACTGCAACTCATTATTAAGAAAGCTCAAACGCGCGTACGAGAAAGAAGAATTTGCTAAAGCTAAAAATAATATAAAGGCAACCTGGGACGTAATTAAAAAGGTGGCTGATATTAGTTCTAATATCACTCCTCCGGTCGAACTGTTACATCTTTCCGATTCTCCACGCCTCTCACTTAATATAGTTAATGACTACTTTGCTGGGATCGGTAAAAATCTTGCATCTAAAATAAAGCCTGCATCCCCTTCACCTACTGTTATGTCCTCAAAATCAAGTAATTCTATGGTTCTCCTAGAAACCACAGAAATGGACGTTGAAGGCATAATTTTAGCCCTGAAGCCCGATTCCGCTACAGGCTGGGATGGCATCCCTTTAAACATAATTAGGGCCACCAGGACAGCGCTGGTCCCCATCATTACGCATGTATGCAATCTGGCCATTTCATCAGGTGTATTTCCAGCGGTCTTTAAACGAGCAGTGGTTCACCCTATTCATAGATCCGGACGCAGAGATGATGTCAACAATTACAGACCTATCTCGGTTCTTTCCGCTATGTCAAAGATCCTTGAACGAGTTCTAAACAAGAGTCTTCTCTCCTTCCTCAACATCAATAATATTTTATCTCCTAACCAATTTGGGTTTCGTAGAGGAATGAGTACCGAGGATGCCGTTTTAGCATTGACTGAACACGCTGTGAGGACTCTGGATAACAAACAAAAATGTCTAGGCATCTTTATTGATTTATCTAAGGCCTTCGACACCGTCTCTGCGCCTGAATTACTGAAAAAAATGGAGAGCATTGGAATCCGGGGTCTGGTGTTGGAAATGTTTCGGGATTACCTGAGAGGACGAACACAAGTCGTTAGAGTCGAACAAAATGAAAGCGACGAGCGTTCTATCACGTACGGTGTTCCACAAGGTAGTATTCTGGGCCCTACACTTTTCCTGATATACATCAACGAGCTATGTCTGATAAAAATCAATAGCTGTAAAATAACTTCTTACGCAGATGACACCTCCCTATTAGTTGACGGAAAAGACTGGGCCCAATGCTACCAAAACGCAGAAAAGGCGCTGACGTGTGTTATGGAATGGCTGCGTAACAATTTACTAACGGTGAACGTAAGTAAAACATTTTACATACCTTTCGCTATCAAATCAAATCTTAGTCCACCGGCATCCTATGCTCTTACAGCTCACTCATGCAAGTCCACAAATTTCTGTGACTGCCCTACCATCGCTAAGTCACAAACTGTTAAATATTTAGGCGTACATATCGATCAATATCTAAACTGGCATAAACACCTCGACACAATTGTGAGCAGAACTCGTAAGCTGATTTACGTTTTTAAAAAACTACGTAATTCAGCTGATACGGACGCACTAAAAGTCCTGTATTTTGCTTTATGCCAATCGATTTTAGCGTACTGTATTCCAGCCTGGGGTGGTGCTACGGAAAACGTCTTCTTACGACTAGAACGAGCGCAAAGAGCTGTATTGAAGATTCTTTTCTATCGTCCGCGGAGATATTCAACAGTACAGCTATATGCTGAATCAAAAGTTCTGACAGTAAGACAGTTGTATATTTTCCAGTCCATGCTCCGCAAACACTCTGCGCGCCCACTATCAGAGCCTACCGGCCGAGTCAAACATACAGTCTTTCCCCAACAATCGTGTAAAACATCTTTCGCTAAAAGGTGCTACCACTTCAACAGTTCGAAAATTTACAACCAACTGAATAAAGAATTAAATTTTTTTCATTCAACTAAGTATCAGTTCAAATCTGCCTTACGAGAATATCTTTTGAAACTCGACCATCGCAAGACGGAGAATCTTTTGATGGGAAGCTATTTCAATCGAAAGTACTGAATTTCATTATGGACAGTTAAAATTAATATACATATATAAATATACTCCATATTTTGGTTGTTGTATATTACGCTCACAATCACTCTTTTATATATAAACACACCCCCACTAAATTCCACACTCTCACCATCTATCACACACACACCCTCACACACAGAACCATTATTACTTTTTTGTTTTATTATTTTTGTTTTATTATTTGTTTTATTATTTTTGTTTTATTATTATTTTTTTTTCCTCTCTCTTTATTATGTTTCCGGTATCAATAATTTTTGCCCTGGATTAGCTTACTTTGATCTGTAACTTTTTTATTTTTATTTTTTTTTTTTGTTACCATGGTCCTATCCAGGTAATCGTAACTGTATTGGCTTTTTCGTCAGTATAATTTCGAAGGTGCACTGACTTCTAAGATACAGGTTTTTTCCTAGTTTAGAAGTCAGGGTCCTTATGATCTGGCCCACATAGCCATGTTCCTATATGTGTAAAATTTGTGTTCTTTTTTGGTAATAATAAAGATTATTATTAACATGTAAATAGCATAGTTGCAAAGGCATCCAAAGCTCTGGGGTTTATACTACGCACCACGGCCTGTTTCCGATCTCTTAAACCTGTAAAAATTTTGTATTGTTCTTTCGTGCGTAGCCATTTAGAATACGCGTCTCAGGTTTGGAACCCGCAGTATGAGACTTATAAGTCCCGTATTGAAGGCGTCCAAAGAAAATTTCTACGATATCTAGATTATAGGGCACAGCAATACTCAGTTGACTATGAGCACCGTTGCAAACGTTACCACTTCCTTCCTCTGGAGATGAGACGTCATATTGGGGACATGAGTCTACTACTGGGTATCGCAAATGGGCACATTGACTGTCCCGAACTTGTTGCTAATCTGTCGTTGCGCACGAATCTGATGGGTTTGCGTCAACGACCAATATTGAATGTACCTTTCGCAATGACTAATTATACGCGGAATGTCTTTTCAATAAGAAGTGCACTTGGGTTCAATAGGCTTCCTAGGGACCTTAATGTCGACTTGTTCTGCACCAGTGTGGCGACCTTAAGACGGTTTTTGGCACAGTTATTTTTCAAGGGTGATTAACTTGTCCACACTTTATTTACTAATTATATTAACTTGTATGTACTTTCTATTTTTCTATCTTTTTATCGACTTTTTCCTTTTTTTTTTCTAACTATATGTGGAGGCTTGTAATTAGCTATTTGTTTATATTATATTCTTTATGTAATTGTCTGTTAGTCTGTAAGCCTTCTGTAAAAATAAATAAATAAATAAATATGTAAATAAATAAATAATTAAAAGTAACCCCTCACTGTGGGCAGGCTTGTGTCCCAGCAGTGAGAACGTTATGGGCTGATTATTCATTAAAAGGCAATTTTGAATGTCGAAGTTTACTAGAAATTAGAAGGGATTCATGTTTTCCTAAGTTTCGTGTGGAGAAGAATGGGCAAGAAACTTATATTAAGCTTGGATAGGCTTATAATAACATGCCACTTCCCTACCTATAAAGCAAAGACTAGACGATAACTAAAGAAAGGCGTTGCGTATAATTGATCGTCAATAAAATCTGTAAGACGAGTGAAAAACGCTGAGCATCTGCCCAGCGTCTGAAGAGGGACTAGGGGGTGGGATAAGGGGGAAGAGGGGTGTCCGCAAAAAACCCGCTCCTCCCTTTGTTTAGCTGTAAGCTCGTTATTTCACCCTTGCCTTGTGTTTCGGCTTTATAGCGTGGTGCTAAGTATAAATTATTAGCGGAGAAAAATCTCCAATGTAAGTGAGGTTAGTTCACATGAAAAAAAAAACATTTAAAAGAATTTGGTGACATTCGAGAACATATGTATGAAATTTGGATACGTTTTAAAGCTGCTGTACTGAATTTCTGCTTGAAAAGAAAATTCATAATAGTATTATGTTGCAACACTTAATTTTATTGTAATGTTAATGTAAATAAACCCCACTTTAATGTTTCATGATACAGCGCAACGTTTTCATTTAAAAACAATAACTAATCAATCAATCCTTTAAACTCCGCCGCCGCTTGTACCGCGGACGGGGTCCGTGAGACCAGAGCGCGCCCTCTTTGCGCGCCGATGAGTTCCTTTCTTTTATTTTGTTTCCTCTAAGCAAATGATATTATATCGGGAGTTAATTTTATTGCCAGATGCGGAGCGGATTCGACTTTCACCCCAAATCACTTTTATCAGTTCAAAATTTATTATATTTTTCCCTTTTACGTTTTATTTGAGCTTTTTTAATTTTATGGGCGGATTTTACAGTAACCGCTTGACAAAAATACTCTTAAGATTTCATGTATAGTAATAAAATTATAATCTAATTTTGCATTTAAACAACTTTATTAAACAGAAAACTGTAAACATCTGAGATACTTTTAAAGTAAACATACCAAAAGTTACAAATATAATATTTAATTTTCAAATGATGATGAATGAACCAAACCTTCTGGCATCTATAGAGAAAATTCAGTAATTCAGCGTGAAAGCTTAGCTATCAGTGCAGCGCTGGTTCCTTTTGACGTCGCAAGCATTGCACCGCTTTGCAGCGGTCATTTTATCCAACAAGTATTACGGCACCAGCTTAACGATCGACCACTCTCAAAGACCCTCGATGTTCCGCATTCTGTGCACAATATATTCAAATACACGCCTTTGTCGATAAAATATTTTGAAGACACAAACAAAATTTATGTAGATTTTTTCCTTTTTCTCTGAAATCGCCTACACGTGTTTAATATTTCAAGGCTGAAATCCTTTGTCTGTTCTGTAATATTGTTTTTATAGAATAAATCTGATCGAACTTCTTTTAGCATTTAACATGAAGTTTGATGAATAATGTGTTTTGTTTGTAAAGAATCCAAAACAAATAAATATAGATTTCTGTAAATAACAAGACCTTCAGGAACATACAACCAAAATATGAAATTAATGTAAGTAAAGTAGAATGTAGTAGTTTAACTTGAGGGTAAATATAAGACCGTCAGTGTGGAGATAACAAGTGCGGTTTGACCAGCCGCACTAACCTCAAGCATTCCTAATGCGTACGCAAGACTGTAGGTGTCTCATTAAAATTGTCGTCTAACACCAGCGAAGACAAAATGCGGGACGGTGTCGGGCGTGGAGGGCGGGAGGCTACTATTAACTCAGTCTTCGAGATTACAGTAATGGCGGGGGTGCGGGAGACCCAGCCGACGTTCGCACGGTTAGCAGCGGTTTGGTCACAGATTTGAATACAAATACCGACATCGGACGAACGATGTGGAGCCGTATCTTTGCAATTATGTAGATCTAGTCGCTTTGCGGATGACGAGATGCGACGAAGAATGAGAGAGATAAGTTTTGAAAAATGGTGGCGCTCGAGAAAACGTCGCGCTAGCGATGCAGTGGTATAATTAAGTAATAACTTTCGTAGCTGTTTTATCTACACATTTTAAATAATTAGTTACTTTCAAAGCGTTTCGCTGCTTGGTAAATTTTTAACTTCAACAGGTAACTTGAGATAGCAACTCCAGATTTTGTTTTAACGAGCTGTTCTTCGCTCAGATTGCTTAATGAGCACCTACTTCAAGCTTACCTAACTAAATAAACATTAATTCTTCAGGATACTTACGTCAGTCGCTTCTAATCGAGTCTAAATTATTAGCATGCCATAACAAGTGAATGATTAAAATGTTATTTTGTCTGTCGCTGTAGCTAATATAAAATACACCGAAGTAATTACACAAATGTAACGGGGAAGAGTTATTTGATATTTTGATATTCAACCAAAGTTGCTGAAACAAGGGCCTTGTTAGATGTGGGGGGGGGGGGGGGGGGGGGAGGGGCAGTGGACGGATATTCGGAAATCCTTTCGCCAATCTAAATAAATTTAAAACTCGGACAATCGGATTACGAGGCTTCCTCCGTCTCATCGGTAGCGTTCGTCGATTATACCGAATTCACGACACGTTTATTCAATTAGAGTTTGAAGTATTTAGCGGTTGGATGGCGGGGCGCGGTAATGGCGGCTGGCGGTCGCCGTTAAAAATTCAAATCGCGGCCACCTGTGCGCCCCACGCCCGAATCACATTTATTTCTCCCGACGCTCCTGCTTTCTACTCCTCTCCTGGTACTTCTTGAATTTTAATGTACGCAAAATTTCTGTGTTAACGTTGAGGTCTGAATTGTAGCGAGCTACGTAGTCTTATTTATGTAGGTGTTTTCATTATGCTTATCTGTATCGCCGAAACGAAAGAAAAACATGAGGTCATTTATACAGTAGATAGAAAAGGAGGCTCATCTGCTACGGCTTTATCTTTTTCTGTTATTACTTCTTGGGAACCACTACTCACGATGATCTCAGATAAAACACATTATCAACCCGACATACTGTCCCACTTTTAAAAAATCCTAAGAAATTTTTGGAAATGCAGATGTATGAACCAATAAAATAATATAATGATAAATAGAAGAAGATTTTTAGAGGTACATGAGGACATTTAGTTGATTTGAATTCTATTGATATTTTTTTTTAATATGATATTATAAAATTCATAGCCTAAAACATCTGCGACGCCTTTCAAAACAGCCGCTTAAAAATCATAGCACAGGATCCCCAAAAATCGAACATCTAAAAATACCTTAACCCTTCAGTGGCGATGTGAATGCGCGTCAATATGACACAATGGCGTGACGCGGGTCGCGTGTCACGCCGTCACGCCGACGCCGTCACGCGCGACAGTTGACGCGAATTTATCATCCAACTCTTGTTATCGACAGAGCTGAGTGCTTGACTTGACGCGTCGTCATGTGTAGTTTTTGCTGGTTGTCTTGTGTTTATTTGTGTTTGTGCAGGGGATGATTTTGAAGAATACCATTGCAAGTCATTTAAGTTTCTTGAAATCCATTCTTATTCTGAAACCATTTTGGACAACGTTTACTATTACTACTTCTACTATTACTCTATTACTTCTTCTATTACTCGTAGTTTCTCGCAGGTGAAAATACAATAGGCTAACTTGAAAAGGTGTCTGGGGCTATTTGGTACAACGATGCGGGGCTTTTTGGGACAGTGTCCCAAATAGCCTCCTCACTTTCGTGCATTTGTGTGCAATTTATTTTTATTTATTATAATATTTATCATTATGTATTAGTTCATTATACAACTGATTTGGTATCATAACCGATGGGTGAAGAGAACTCGTATTATGTTTAATGCAGCACAGTCGAAGTCCAGTTCCACGACCAAGTAGAGAAACGGAAATGCTTGACTGTGATTATGCTCTAGGTGCCTTCATCTTGGTGAGATATATTTTGAAAAAAAAAAAGGCGCAATATTTGGGGGGCACATTTTGAGTAAATCTGGCTCTAAATACAAGATACCTTTTTTAAAAAATACTGGGAGGAGTGATAGCACTCAATCCATTAAGATTAAGAAAATAGATATAGGCACAGTTACTATTCACATGATTGTTAAAAAGATTGAGTTGTGTATAAATGAGAAAGAAACAGATTTCATATTTTTGAATGATGAAGATATTTTTTTTTAATATTGAGGTTCTGAAATGTTCTGATATCTAGGATTAGCAAGGTAACCTTAAAGACTGATTTGAATAACTTAGGTAGATGCCTAGGAGGATATTCATTATTTTTTTATTAATTATTAGTTTAAGACTGATATGAATATGAACAGTTTTTTTTTATTTCTTTTTTCTTCGGCTTTTAAGCCTACCTACAGTATTTGTTTCTCCTTTCCTTTTCAATCCATCCAAAGGTTGTCTTTAAAAGATCGCTCTTAGCGATAAGACCGCCCATTGTGTCACCCTTTATAAAATTTCTATATTTATGTCTGTAATTTATATGGTGTACAGACGCCAGCACATCAAGCTACCCGAAACTATATATGCTTCAGCGATAAAGTTGAAAATCTATTAAAGAAAA
Source organism: Eremobia ochroleuca (assembly GCA_949629135.1). Classification (NCBI taxonomy): domain Eukaryota; kingdom Metazoa; phylum Arthropoda; class Insecta; order Lepidoptera; family Noctuidae; genus Eremobia; species Eremobia ochroleuca. The sequence continues at coordinate 611,260 of OX451402.1, read as the reverse complement.
TTGACAGATTGTAGTAGCTTGATGTGCTGGCGTCTGTACATAAAAAAGAGTATTCCATTCTATTCTATTCTAATTATACCAAAAAAATTTGTTGGTTTTTGATATTCTTTGTCTCAAATATCGATGGACTTGTTTAAAATGGCTGTTTTGGTTCAAAATATGCGTTTTTCATTGCTGTCCATAATAGATCTCTAGATAGATAGATAGAATCGATTCAGTTACTTATTCTGAACTAACTATATTCAGGTTTGCAGTATGCGAAAAATAATGTTGTATATAAGTAGCCACTTTGAACGGACGAATGGATGGCCCCTATAACACGGGATTTTCTTAGTATTGGGGTCATTATTCACAAAAATTGAGCATAAATGTTATATCTTAAGTATGTAACATGCATTGTATTTCTTCTTTTTTGCTAAAATAAATGATTATTATTATTGTTATATCTGCAGAAGAAAGGGGTTCTCCGAGACCCATAATAAAATTAACACTACCATTTTATGTGATATAAACAAAATATTTGCTAAAGTATGTAAAAAATGTGTCCCGAGTAGGTAGTCCATTTTTACGGTAGTTATTACGGTTTCCAAACATTTTGTAGTTTAATAATTCATTTTCCATTAAAAAAATCTACTAGCTCTAATTCTTCGTGATACTTCCAATGTGGCAGTCTCAAAGTAGGTGGGAGTATGATATTATTAAATATGTTTAATAATTAAGGGATATCAATAATTTATTTTACCACAACAGGACATCGAGCTTCAGGAACTTATAAAATATTGATAACATCATGTTTGTCCAAATTTCTTACGGATTGATTCATAAAATCACTTAGGAAATGCTTGTTATCAAAACAAGCATTTCCCAAGTGATTTTGTACTGTTTGTTGACTTTGTATTCATATCTTTATAAAATATAAACAGACATAAGACGTAAACAATACCTAGTACCTACCGATTGACAATGTTTATACAGTAAAATAATCAAGTTATTCTAGGAAATATGTAAATAATTATAACATACCAAAGGTACGTTTGCTGCTATATTATTTTATCTAAATAATTGAGAGACTTTTCTCATTTTCTCTTTTGTAATAGTAAGTTAGCATCCCTAGACGGCCACCCGGTCTCACAACTCCCGGCTATCACGTCCCAACCTCACACTCATTATGCATGAAACACATATACCTCAATAAAGTTAGCATCCCTAGACGGCCACCCGGTCTCACAACTCCCGGCTATCACGTCCCAACCTCACACTCATTATGCATGAAACACATATACCTCAATAAAGTTAGCATCCCTAGACGGCCACCCGGTCTCACAACTCCCGGCTATCACGTCCCAACCTCACACTCATTATGCATGAAACACATATACCTCAATAAAGTTAGCATCCCTAGACGGCCACCCGGTCTCACAACTCCCGGCTATCACGTCCCAACCTCACACTCATTATGCATGAAACACATATACCTCAATAAAGTTAGCATCCCTAGACGGCCACCCGGTCTCACAACTCCCGGCTATCACGTCCCAACCTCACACTCATTATGCATGAAACACATATACCTCAATAAAGTTAGCATCCCTAGACGGCCACCCGGTCTCACAACTCCCGGCTATCACGTCCCAACCTCACACTCATTATGCATGAAACACATATACCTCAATAAAGTTAGCATCCCTAGACGGCCACCCGGTCTCACAACTCCCGGCTATCACGTCCCAACCTCACACTCATTATGCATGAAACACATATACCTCAATAAAGTTAGCATCCCTAGACGGCCACCCGGTCTCACAACTCCCGGCTATCACGTCCCAACCTCACACTCATTATGCATGAAACACATATACCTCAATAAAGTTAGCATCCCTAGACGGCCACCCGGTCTCACAACTCCCGGCTATCACGTCCCAACCTCACACTCATTATGCATGAAACACATATACCTCAATAAAGTTAGCATCCCTAGACGGCCACCCGGTCTCACAACTCCCGGCTATCACGTCCCAACCTCACACTCATTATGCATGAAACACATATACCTCAATAAAGTTAGCATCCCTAGACGGCCACCCGGTCTCACAACTCCCGGCTATCACGTCCCAACCTCACACTCATTATGCATGAAACACATATACCTCAATAAAGTTAGCATCCCTAGACGGCCACCCGGTCTCACAACTCCCGGCTATCACGTCCCAACCTCACACTCATTATGCATGAAACACATATACCTCAATAAAGTTAGCATCCCTAGACGGCCACCCGGTCTCACAACTCCCGGCTATCACGTCCCAACCTCACACTCATTATGCATGAAACACATATACCTCAATAAAGTTAGCATCCCTAGACGGCCACCCGGTCTCACAACTCCCGGCTATCACGTCCCAACCTCACACTCATTATGCATGAAACACATATACCTCAATAAAGTTAGCATCCCTAGACGGCCACCCGGTCTCACAACTCCCGGCTATCACGTCCCAACCTCACACTCATTATGCATGAAACACATATACCTCAATAAAGTTAGCATCCCTAGACGGCCACCCGGTCTCACAACTCCCGGCTATCACGTCCCAACCTCACACTCATTATGCATGAAACACATATACCTCAATAAAGTTAGCATCCCTAGACGGCCACCCGGTCTCACAACTCCCGGCTATCACGTCCCAACCTCACACTCATTATGCATGAAACACATATACCTCAATAAAGTTAGCATCCCTAGACGGCCACCCGGTCTCACAACTCCCGGCTATCACGTCCCAACCTCACACTCATTATGCATGAAACACATATACCTCAATAAAGTTAGCATCCCTAGACGGCCACCCGGTCTCACAACTCCCGGCTATCACGTCCCAACCTCACACTCATTATGCATGAAACACATATACCTCAATAAAGTTAGCATCCCTAGACGGCCACCCGGTCTCACAACTCCCGGCTATCACGTCCCAACCTCACACTTTTGTAATAGTAAGTTAGCATCCCTAGACGGCCACCCGGTCTCACAACTCCCGGCTATCACGTCCCAACCTCACACTCATTATGCATGAAACACATATACCTCAATAAAGTTAGCATCCCTAGACGGCCACCCGGTCTCACAACTCCCGGCTATCACGTCCCAACCTCACACTCATTATGCATGAAACACATATACCTCAATAAAGTTAGCATCCCTAGACGGCCACCCGGTCTCACAACTCCCGGCTATCACGTCCCAACCTCACACTCATTATGCATGAAACACATATACCTCAATAAAGTTAGCATCCCTAGACGGCCACCCGGTCTCACAACTCCCGGCTATCACGTCCCAACCTCACACTCATTATGCATGAAACACATATACCTCAATAAAGTTAGCATCCCTAGACGGCCACCCGGTCTCACAACTCCCGGCTATCACGTCCCAACCTCACACTCATTATGCATGAAACACATATACCTCAATAAAGTTAGCATCCCTAGACGGCCACCCGGTCTCACAACTCCCGGCTATCACGTCCCAACCTCACACTCATTATGCATGAAACACATATACCTCAATAAAGTTAGCATCCCTAGACGGCCACCCGGTCTCACAACTCCCGGCTATCACGTCCCAACCTCACACTCATTATGCATGAAACACATATACCTCAATAAAGTTAGCATCCCTAGACGGCCACCCGGTCTCACAACTCCCGGCTATCACGTCCCAACCTCACACTCATTATGCATGAAACACATATACCTCAATAAAGTTAGCATCCCTAGACGGCCACCCGGTCTCACAACTCCCGGCTATCACGTCCCAACCTCACACTCATTATGCATGAAACACATATACCTCAATAAAGTTAGCATCCCTAGACGGCCACCCGGTCTCACAACTCCCGGCTATCACGTCCCAACCTCACACTCATTATGCATGAAACACATATACCTCAATAAAGTTAGCATCCCTAGACGGCCACCCGGTCTCACAACTCCCGGCTATCACGTCCCAACCTCACACTCATTATGCATGAAACACATATACCTCAATAAAGTTAGCATCCCTAGACGGCCACCCGGTCTCACAACTCCCGGCTATCACGTCCCAACCTCACACTCATTATGCATGAAACACATATACCTCAATAAAGTTAGCATCCCTAGACGGCCACCCGGTCTCACAACTCCCGGCTATCACGTCCCAACCTCACACTCATTATGCATGAAACACATATACCTCAATAAAGTTAGCATCCCTAGACGGCCACCCGGTCTCACAACTCCCGGCTATCACGTCCCAACCTCACACTTTTGTAATAGTAAGTTAGCATCCCTAGACGGCCACCCGGTCTCACAACTCCCGGCTATCACGTCCCAACCTCACACTCATTATGCATGAAACACATATACCTCAATAAAGTTAGCATCCCTAGACGGCCACCCGGTCTCACAACTCCCGGCTATCACGTCCCAACCTCACACTCATTATGCATGAAACACATATACCTCAATAAAGTTAGCATCCCTAGACGGCCACCCGGTCTCACAACTCCCGGCTATCACGTCCCAACCTCACACTCATTATGCATGAAACACATATACCTCAATAAAGTTAGCATCCCTAGACGGCCACCCGGTCTCACAACTCCCGGCTATCACGTCCCAACCTCACACTCATTATGCATGAAACACATATACCTCAATAAAGTTAGCATCCCTAGACGGCCACCCGGTCTCACAACTCCCGGCTATCACGTCCCAACCTCACACTCATTATGCATGAAACACATATACCTCAATAAAGTTAGCATCCCTAGACGGCCACCCGGTCTCACAACTCCCGGCTATCACGTCCCAACCTCACACTCATTATGCATGAAACACATATACCTCAATAAAGTTAGCATCCCTAGACGGCCACCCGGTCTCACAACTCCCGGCTATCACGTCCCAACCTCACACTCATTATGCATGAAACACATATACCTCAATAAAGTTAGCATCCCTAGACGGCCACCCGGTCTCACAACTCCCGGCTATCACGTCCCAACCTCACACTCATTATGCATGAAACACATATACCTCAATAAAGTTAGCATCCCTAGACGGCCACCCGGTCTCACAACTCCCGGCTATCACGTCCCAACCTCACACTCATTATGCATGAAACACATATACCTCAATAAAGTTAGCATCCCTAGACGGCCACCCGGTCTCACAACTCCCGGCTATCACGTCCCAACCTCACACTCATTATGCATGAAACACATATACCTCAATAAAGTTAGCATCCCTAGACGGCCACCCGGTCTCACAACTCCCGGCTATCACGTCCCAACCTCACACTCATTATGCATGAAACACATATACCTCAATAAAGTTAGCATCCCTAGACGGCCACCCGGTCTCACAACTCCCGGCTATCACGTCCCAACCTCACACTCATTATGCATGAAACACATATACCTCAATAAAGTTAGCATCCCTAGACGGCCACCCGGTCTCACAACTCCCGGCTATCACGTCCCAACCTCACACTCATTATGCATGAAACACATATACCTCAATAAAGTTAGCATCCCTAGACGGCCACCCGGTCTCACAACTCCCGGCTATCACGTCCCAACCTCACACTCATTATGCATGAAACACATATACCTCAATAAAGTTAGCATCCCTAGACGGCCACCCGGTCTCACAACTCCCGGCTATCACGTCCCAACCTCACACTCATTATGCATGAAACACATATACCTCAATAAAGTTAGCATCCCTAGACGGCCACCCGGTCTCACAACTCCCGGCTATCACGTCCCAACCTCACACTCATTATGCATGAAACACATATACCTCAATAAAGTTAGCATCCCTAGACGGCCACCCGGTCTCACAACTCCCGGCTATCACGTCCCAACCTCACACTCATTATGCATGAAACACATATACCTCAATAAAGTTAGCATCCCTAGACGGCCACCCGGTCTCACAACTCCCGGCTATCACGTCCCAACCTCACACTCATTATGCATGAAACACATATACCTCAATAAAGTTAGCATCCCTAGACGGCCACCCGGTCTCACAACTCCCGGCTATCACGTCCCAACCTCACACTCATTATGCATGAAACACATATACCTCAATAAAGTTAGCATCCCTAGACGGCCACCCGGTCTCACAACTCCCGGCTATCACGTCCCAACCTCACACTCATTATGCATGAAACACATATACCTCAATAAAGTTAGCATCCCTAGACGGCCACCCGGTCTCACAACTCCCGGCTATCACGTCCCAACCTCACACTCATTATGCATGAAACACATATACCTCAATAAAGTTAGCATCCCTAGACGGCCACCCGGTCTCACAACTCCCGGCTATCACGTCCCAACCTCACACTCATTATGCATGAAACACATATACCTCAATAAAGTTAGCATCCCTAGACGGCCACCCGGTCTCACAACTCCCGGCTATCACGTCCCAACCTCACACTCATTATGCATGAAACACATATACCTCAATAAAGTTAGCATCCCTAGACGGCCACCCGGTCTCACAACTCCCGGCTATCACGTCCCAACCTCACACTCATTATGCATGAAACACATATACCTCAATAAAGTTAGCATCCCTAGACGGCCACCCGGTCTCACAACTCCCGGCTATCACGTCCCAACCTCACACTCATTATGCATGAAACACATATACCTCAATAAAGTTAGCATCCCTAGACGGCCACCCGGTCTCACAACTCCCGGCTATCACGTCCCAACCTCACACTTTTGTAATAGTAAGTTAGCATCCCTAGACGGCCACCCGGTCTCACAACTCCCGGCTATCACGTCCCAACCTCACACTCATTATGCATGAAACACATATACCTCAATAAAGTTAGCATCCCTAGACGGCCACCCGGTCTCACAACTCCCGGCTATCACGTCCCAACCTCACACTCATTATGCATGAAACACATATACCTCAATAAAGTTAGCATCCCTAGACGGCCACCCGGTCTCACAACTCCCGGCTATCACGTCCCAACCTCACACTCATTATGCATGAAACACATATACCTCAATAAAGTTAGCATCCCTAGACGGCCACCCGGTCTCACAACTCCCGGCTATCACGTCCCAACCTCACACTCATTATGCATGAAACACATATACCTCAATAAAGTTAGCATCCCTAGACGGCCACCCGGTCTCACAACTCCCGGCTATCACGTCCCAACCTCACACTCATTATGCATGAAACACATATACCTCAATAAAGCTCTTCTATAAAACAAAACAGCCACGAATAATAGCATCACATATCGATGACAGACTGCACAACGTTTACTCAAGCGGGGTCCAAACTACCTCAAAAACGTCCCTCCGTGGAAATAACATCAAACATAGAATGGCGGGGGAATGATAGCCGCGGGCTCATCGTGCTGTCTTCGTCATAGCGGTCTAAGTGACCATTAAAATTCATTTTTAGAGCCGGCGGTGGTGTGGCGGACGCAGGGTTAGATCGGATGATCATTGCGTATGCAAGTACTTTGTGTTTTGTGTTTTGTCTTTTGTAGTTTGTTAGCGTTGTGTGGAATAGAGACGGTTGTTTGCTTATGGCTGCCAGCTACTGCTGCTCGTAAGCAAAGGTATGTAATGTATAAAGAGGAATCTGAAACAACGTTCTGGTTATGAAATATGATCCGGTATTGTCTTTTAGACAATGCGCGGCATGTTTTTTGAAAAAAAATAAAAAGATATTGTAGTAAAGGAAATTCTATCAAATAATTCAATATAAACAAGCTTATGATTTGTACTAACTTAATTCATTTTTGCATTGGTCTAAAATTTAATTTTATGATCGTCATGAAATTAATTAACACAAAAGGCTAAGCAATTAATTACATTTTACTCTCTCACAACCCCAGTAAATTAAACACAAAGAATTGAAACTCCAACCCATATAATTTTCACACATCATTATTACTGTTATGCTACCACGACCTATTATTATTAATTACCACAAAATAACTATATTTTTCATTTTGAAAGGAGGAAATTTTTCATTTTGAGGGGCCCGTGGCTAAATAATAACAGCCGCACAGGTCGATCGATCAGGTTATGCTACGCTTGCCGCGGTTGGTCTGTGGATGGGTGACCATCTTTACATACCGTGACCCCTCCGTGCCTCGGAAAGCACGTTAAGCCGTTGGTCACGGCTGTCATTCGTAGATCTTTGACAGTCGTTACAGGTAGTCAGAAGCCCGAAAATCTGACAACCAGTCTTACCTAGGGGTATCGTATTACCCAGTAACTGGGTTGTGGAGGTCAGATAGGCAGTCGCTCCATGTAAAATACTGGTATTCAGCTGCATCGGGTTCGCGTAAAAATCCGTTCGCGGAAATATCTTTTCGCGTGTCCTGTTAAAATGTCAAAATACTAAGAAATTGTTTGTTTTGCTTGAAGAATGTTTAAAATGAGCTGAATTATTGTTGTTTTTTTTCACTCAGTTGCGCCAGAAGAGGGTTATGTTTTTTAAAAGTTTTATCCCGCGAATGGGACAAAGCAATTACTTTTAGTAACGATTAAAGTTATGAACACATAAAAAAAAGGTTTTAAACTGTTCTGAGGTTCTTCTCAACCACATATTATTCATACACCATTACAGCCCCCACGCACATCTAACATATCACTGCAAACGAAGCGTTAATATCACTCAACTACAATAAATCAGCACTTTGAATTCTATTCATCATATAATTAGTTAATGGCGCGGATATCAGTTAAGGAGTAAACACATTTGTACGCGTGTACACTGCCGAGAGATCACGCCGCACCGCGGAGGACGGCGCGATCACATTCATAACAAGACCGACGCGCTGTTACTAACAATAGACATGTTTGTGTGGTGCTTTCTCCCGTTTTTTGCATTTTCCCTAAAGTAGATTAATATTTTTTTTGTCAGTTTGTGGGCACAAAACTTGTTAGTAGCACTTATATTTGCGGTAAATGGAGTTTTTTGAAAAAAATCGAACAATACTGGCTTGTGATGGATGCAACGTAACGCAACGCAGCCAATTGATGAAATCTATCGCATGAAATCTAGGCGGTTGTACCTAATTGACACAGCCGTGATAATAAATACATAGAAACATTAACACATGTCAATGAAGTTGTTCACATTGATTTGATTGAAACATGAATGAGCCACACAGAGCCACACGATTACTTACAAATGCGTGCACTGACTGGACAAAAAGTATAGTAGTATTTGTAAAAACCCACTTACAGAAATAAACATAATTTATCAATGATTTATTTGATTTTTAGAATATTTTTTAGGTTATTACATTACATGGTGGTGGGATTTATTTAACCTCACACTATATTCGCAAAGCAAACACGGTCGCAGTAATAAAACACCTACAAATATTTCAGCATACCATACTTTCATGTCTACGTATATTGTATGTGCATTTCATTTTCCATTGCCTCGCGCCAGTAGCTCGCCAGCCGCGGTCACTTGTCGCGCTCTCGATCGGTTGCGGCGACGGAACACGCTATGGCTTTTATCTGACTATCCTTAGAGGTCGCTAGTTTAGGATGCACTCATCTGTGGGAGGGGTTTTGAAAGGGAAGTGTTAGACATTGGGTTTTAAGAATTTGCTAGACGGTTTACGAATAAGAATGTGATTGTAATATTGTTCTTGCAGGTGTCGGAATATGTCGAAATATACAAATGAATAAATTTAAATATATATATATATATAATCTTTGATTTCTTTCCTGAATTGCATGGATTAGTATGTACTATATTCTTGCTAAAATGTCACAGTATTTCTAAACGAATAAAATCAACGAATTCCGAACGAATCCGCTGAACCGTGAGTCTGTCTAAATAAAAACAAAAACTTATTTTAGTTTCACCTAAAATTTTTGTATGACAGAATTAAACATTGTATTTGAAATATTTTCTTAATTTGATGTGCTATTTTGATGTACACCTGGTTATAAATAATAAATGTAGTAAATAATAAATGTAGAAAAGAACGGCATCATTGTTAAGCAGGATTCGTGGGAGTGCCAACGGCATACTGAAGGTGATCGGGGATAGGCTGGACGGCGTTTTCCTGGAGTATTGGACCCGTATGCACAGCTACAGGTCTGATACTGCAGGAAAATACATGAATTAAATTGTATTGTATTGTAGGTTTTATTTTGTTTGTTTTTAATTAGAAGTAAGTACTAACATAGTTACGTAAGTTGTATCACTAACAAAATATGGAGCAAGTTTCCGAAATAAACGTTATATTATTATTATTATAAACTCAGTAGGACGTTATGTTTAAAGGACTTCATCTAATTATAGTCAGATACACTTTCATAAGAAATTTATATTGAATATATTATAATGAAAATCTTAAAACGAAAGCACTAGGAAGTGGTGAAGGGCGGGCGTTTTGTGGGACTGTTTTTTTGTAATTTTGACGTTCGAAACGTGCTGATTCTCGGCATAGTTTGAATAAATGACTTTTGAATAGATTTATTTAAAACTGTGAATATAAATAAAGTTATTTGGTCGTAAAAATGGCGGCAATGTTGGACGTACTTGAGTAATATTGGGAGACTATAATAGTGTCGTTGGTTTCGCATTTTTGGTTTTTGACACTGATTTCTGAAATTAAATGTATTTTTCACTTTGTAGTGTGTTTTTGGAAGTCAGTTGTTTTTTTTTTTTGTAAACAGTATTTATTTTTCACTTATTACTTTTACTTATCCGACAAAAATTCAATTAAAATTACTTGCTATGTAAATATCAGTGGCAGGAAGTTATTAAAACATCATCAAAATAAACTAAGTGGAACAAAAATAAAAACTTAAAAAAAAAAAATAAACAACCGACTTCCAAAAAAACAGTACAAACTGAAAAATAACTTTAGTTTTGGAAGTCGGTGTCGTTAGTTCCGCATTTTCATTTTTTGAAATTGGAGTAATTTTAATTTTAACATTAATTTTCCGAATTGATAACCTCCTCCTTTTTTTCATGACTGTACTTTTCTTCATAAAACTCTTTCCCTACACACCATATTCATAGGTCCTTCATGCACAGTAAATAACTAAACCATTCGGACACTCAAAGCACGCAATATAATGATTTATATAGTATATAATTTATTACATTATATTATTTTTTTTTTTATATTTACCTACATACCTATCTATATTATAGTTTTCATTCCCCTTTCTGACACATGCATGATTTTACCATTATAACCTAACTCCTTTTAGGTACAGAGTAGACTATTGACTTAAAAAGTATACGAGTACCAAACAAACTTTTTTGCTATAAAAATAAACTCACAGACTAATAAGCTCACCTCCTTAATAGTTGTACATACGTCACGAGTGCTAAAGTTACCAGTTGACTTACGAATCATTTGACACGGTGTAAGACATTGAGATGGGATATAACAGGAGATGCCCTGTTATTCTAAACACGGTTGTAGGTAGGTGCCAGAGCAGCCATCTTTGTCGCCAAGTTTCGTGGTAGTTCAGCTGTCAAATGGTTGTTTATTTTTTGTATTATTGAGATTTGCGAGAAAATTACGAGGACTTTACCTTTAAAACTGCATGTAAATGTTGAAAAACAGCAATTCAACATGCCTGTGTGTTGTATTGTGAAGTCTGGTGCAAGGAAGAATGAAAATCAACCTCAACTTTCTTTGCACAGGTTAGTAGCCGGTTTTCATGCAATAACACATACAATAATAGACATTCGATGATATAATTGTAACGCGATCATGAATTTATGGCTAAAGTATTGATATTTGGGTGAATTTCCGTATAACAGACCTTTTTATTATTTTGTTAATTAATTCGTTTGTTTACAATAATATGTCATAATAGAATAGTGTTGTACCGTTGCCTAATAGTTTCCGGAAGTAGTTCCTCCGTTGGAACGATAGCGGTATATTCTGCTATGTTAACATAAATAGTCCTGCGTCTTATTAGCTCCGATTGACCTTGCTAGGTCCGGCCCGTGGTTCACAGCACCAAAATCAAAATATTTTCTTTCACATAAACCTACATGGGCACTTATGAAACGTCAGAAGCTAGATGCACGGTTCCAAATGGTGGTTTCCTGTGCAGAAGAACCAGCGAGAAACTCCACGGTTACTCTTTTAAAAACAATTGGCTTTTACAATGTCTTCTATTTTTTTAAGTACCTGGTACTTGTTGACAGGCCTACACTGTCCTCCCCTACCTATTAACATTGTAAAAGCCAATTATTTTGAGTAACCGTGGAGTTTCTTGCCGACTTGTCTCCATAGCAACCACCAATTGGAACCGTGCACATAGCTTCTGACGTTTCCTATTGATTTTAGTTTCATATGCTAATATAATATAGCTGTAACCAAAATTATTTATTGATAAAAAGACTTGCACTTTTTATAGGTTTCGTAAAAAGGAAGGACTAAAGAAAAAGTGGTTAGAGGCTATTGGTGAAGAAAATATTAATCCCCGACATAAAGAATGGTATAATAATTTGATATGATAATTTGACAGTTTCGGGTAGCTTGATGTGCTGGCGTCTGTACCTATCGATAAATAGTTCATATGAGTCTTTTACGCATAACAAAAGATTAGAAATAAAGTATTTTCGCATACTGTATTTTTATGCAAAATTATAAAGTATGTTTATCGAAAATAAACTAGGATACGTTACTATAAAGTAGGCAACCTTAGTTAGAACGGACTATAAGTTAGTATACTATATTATGATCCAAACGTGATAACTAGTACGACTCGTATTTAGTATCGATACTCGTTATAGTAACACCAATGTTCCTTGATTGATACAACCCTAGCAATGGCAGCCATTTTTTGAGACAATATGAGTTGTAGGTAGGCACCCTTTTTTCGTAGGTATTTCCAGTCCATATATATATGTCTATGGTGTAAGATTACAAAACAGATGCAGCGAGCAACGTCAACACTTCCACAGAAACCACATCACAAGGGTATGTGTACACATATAATACTTATGGGTGTAGATAGACATAGAAATGTATGTGTATAAAACTCACGCTTTTTCTCTTTTCTAGGTTAAACGCGCGTCAAAGGATACGGGGCGTCTGATTACATAGTAAGAACTAACAGAGGGTCAACTCCAGCAAAACATTAAATACTCATCGAACACGTGTTGAAAGAAGTGCACGTGCTTATACAGACTGAGATTTGAAAGGCTAACGTACCTTTCCAGCAGAAGTCAGTCGTAGATAGGTCATTATTTAGGTAAAACTACTAGCCTGTTTCTCGATAGATTCATCATCTTCATCATCGGAAGCCTTGTTTCAACCACTGCTTGTATTGGCCTAGTCCTTTTCATCTTCTTTATCTGTTTCTGTCTGTGTTTGATTGTATACTTAGGCAGATTATTATGAAAGGAATATGAATGCCAGTACGTATTTAAATCAAAGGTGAGTATGTATCATCAGATTTTTTAAGTCCTTATACGTCAAGCTTTGGAGCCATTCAAATTTGTCCGTGAGCGTTCTGCACTCTCGCAAGATAGTGGATAGATTTTAAAAATCTTATTTACTCTGTTGTAAATTGTACAAAAAGGCCCAAAGAAGTGATCCTGACGATGACGTAATACCTCAATGCTGCTGTCGTCATCATAGCAGAAAGTAAGCCTTCTGTAACTCTGTAGTCTATGGTCTCATTAACATAGCTCGAATTAGTGCCGCTTGCAACTAACGCGCTCTTCTAGCATTACGCCTGTGATTCCCGACAAGGAAGGAAGACTTGTAGGTGCGCGCAGTCTTCGGTGATTTATCGAGATTTTATAATAACACGCCTTATACGCTGAGATTAATTTGAGATTTTATAATAACACGCGATATTTACATATCTTATGAGATTTAATTCTGTAGTGTCCTAAGACTGCAGAATTAAATCTCAAAAGCCGCCGTTTTTGCTCAAAGCAAATAAATAATACAACAACATAATTATGAACCTGTTTGTAAAACAAAGGTGCCATATTTAATGTCGATCGTTCAATTGACTGGTTTCAGGAACCAACTTTCAAGGAAGCAATCAAAACATGAGTGTATCGTAATATTGGTGTCAAATTTCGTCGCTCCTACATAATACGAGGGATGGATAGACCGACTCATAAGTAACCCACAAGCTGGAACGCTGTCTGTCTTACAGCACTCACTTTACACAAACATGCAAGAAACTTCAAAGTCCATCCGCCAAATATCAAAGTGATGCAAGTACATATTAAAATACAGCAGTATTTCAACCGACAGCCGACGGACGGGGCGACCGGAGCGAGATGGGCGAACGGGCTGAGCGGGGCGAGCGGGGCGAAAGGGGCGCTTGCATCCTCCGCGATGGGAATGTCTGCCCGCGGCGCCAGCGACTGATTGCCTCACAGACCCACGGGACAGACGGATTACTGCAATTATACACTCATTTGTTGCTATTTACAGATGGATGGAGACTGTTTTCATGTTTTAATTGATATCTACGTTGCAAGGAAGATTGAAGTGTCATAAAGTTGGTTTTGAAGTCAGTAAGGACGAGTTTTGAGTAATGGTTCTGATGAACGCTCCCCTTGTCCTTATTGATGTCATTGCAAGAATATTATGAATTGGAATGAGTAATAACAGGCGTGGTTATTATTTTTTTATTGTTTTTCTTAAATGTGTCTCTAGATTAATGAAAATTCAATGACAATAGGAAATCTGGGGCAGCTTGGCAAAGTGCGTTTCTTGTAAAGAATAAGGGCCACAATTTATCGGACTTTATGCAAAACTGTACAGCTACGTACACATCATAAAATAAACTAAGTAATATATCTTCCAACTTCCAGAAAAATTTATTACTAGTGCGTGCCTGCCAGAACTCCTACTTTCTTTCTTTAATGTAAAAAAAATGTGATCGTATCATCCTCTTTTTATATTCCAACTCATGCATTCTCATTGTGAGTAATTGGAACACTGGCTGGCTGGCTAGGTTGGCCCAAGATTGGCGTGCCCGATGTGCGGCCGTCTGGCAATGTCTTGGCTTGCCAGTAAGCCCGCACTTGGCACGCTCGCTCAGCTACTGAATCTTAAGTAAAAATCGCTTCGGCGAACCTACATGTTACTTGATTGCGTTTAAATGTAGACGTAGTTTAAGCAGTTTAGTGATACCGCTCGGAATGGGTGGGATAGATATTATTGTAGTTTATAGACTGCTGAATTAAAGATCTGGAAACTATTTCAGTAACATGTATTATGTGCTCTTTTTTTACTTAGTTTTTATAAAAAAGGAGTGATATAACAAACACAATGTCACAAGTTATGAGCAGAATAGTAAACACAAAAGTCACTGGCAATGTTACTCTTCTGTACAAATGCCGCTCCACATCCTTTGTAGACACCTTTGAGTGTGTGCAATTACCACTCGCGTCCCGCCCAAAGGATGAATATCAATTTGGTTCGTATTAAGGTTTTAATAAACCGTGAGCCTTCAAAATTACACTCCGCGAGAGCAGAATACACGGCGTAAATGTAAACGGGGGCTGCCACGTGTTTGGGTCCCTATAAATAACGAGTACCCAAGGGTCCCGTCTCTGGGCCCGCGTACATCTAATTTTAGGTGCCCTACGACGCACCTGGGCCCCTGATTAATGGGTTCCGTCTATTTTGTTGGGATATTTAAATACCTGTCTGGTATTTGACGCGCGTCTTTAGCAACCCTCGTGAAGACAAGTGGCAGGAATTTATTTGGCGCTTGTTTTAATAAAAGTTGAGGAGCTATGTGGAAGCTTCCCCTGCCTAATCGAGGGAGTCATTTTGGTGATTTATGGAATAATGCTTTTATATATAGATAGATAGAGAAGTACAATGGAGTCATGATTAATGGTAAGGTAAGTCATATCTAGATAAATCAAGTCGATATACCAAAGTTTCATAAAATCAGCTTCATGTCTCCATATAACCTCAATATAACTGGCACTTTAATCAAAAGTGCGTTGAATTTTCAGGTTTCAGTAACATGATATATAAGGCTCTCTGAATAAAATGATCTTGTACGTGATTGTTCTCATTTTTCCATAATATCGATGCGTACAAATGAGCGCCCAATCTCGTGCGCTGTCACCGCGCTTCCCGGCGCGGCTTACGTCCCGACACAAACAGTGCTGCGTCCAATTTACACCACCTCCCCTCCCCGCCGAATCGCATGGATTATAACTATATTTACCAACATGAGGTTGTACAAAATGTCCATAATCATGTGCTGTTGTTAAAATCTTATATGATTCAATCTTATCTAGGTAAATTCAATAGTGTGTAGTCGATGGTATCCGAAAAGACTGGTGACTTCTTTACATTTTCGTGACAGTCCTTCGCGCCTGTCAAATTGTCTGTTTAATAATTTGTTGTTTGGGAGTAATTTGTACACTCAGTACAAGGAGCAAGACATGGTAATCTTGAAGCTGAAGTAACCATTTAAGTCTATATAAATAGGCTGGCATTCTCTGGAATGGAGCCGTTTTTGCCCTCGAATGTAACCCTGTCCCCGTTCCTTTGCTGAGTGTTCATTAGTAAAAACATGCCTCTTTAACCCTCATTTCTAGATTCCTGATTTCCATTTGTGCTTACGCTAAGCTCTATCATCATTGATACACTAATACTTCTGCTTTGTAAGAGACACCGATATCCGATGAGCTTTCTGCCTTCGGTATTGATGCAATCGCTATTATATTTATTTATTAATTCATTCATGGATACATAATGTATTGTACACTACAAAAATACATAACATAAAAAAATACATGAAACACTACAAAATATACAGTGGGCGGCTTATACTGTGTATATTGTGTTCAGACCCTTAGGGTCGGCCCTTAGCTCATCGGATATCAGTGTCTCTTACAAAACACAAGTACCGTATGTTCGTGTTCAGCATGAGTATGCAGACAGCACACACCCCTAAGGAAAGAAAACCAATTTCCAGTGAAGATTGTCTTAAAAAATCTCATGTGTGTTTTGTCCCATACAGCCCCATTCTTTCCGCCCAGATTGCACCATTTCATTATCTGTCCTAAGCCATGGATTATTCACAATACTTTATGAACACCATGTGTATAAATATTGCCAACTATAATTTGTTTCTCCCCTACCACATAAGAAAAGAATTGAATGTTTGAATTATGTTTCTTTATGCTTTTTAGCCTCATCTTTGTTCGTTAATTTATTCATACTTTAGCGTCGTTGCATTTAGAATGGAAATTTTCTTTGTGTGTTTTGTGCTTTTTCTCATGAGCATTAATTTTATCTAGCTAGCATTTAATTCAAGATGGTCACTTCGGAGCAATTGAATTTTAAATTGCTAATTCTACTTTTTTAACTTTGCTACTGTAGGTTTTGTTTGTTCTGAGTGCATTTAACAAATCGAATTGTTTAAAGACCTTATACGAGTACAATAATTTCAATAGGCTTATTTTCTGATTCTGCATCATTTACTTACAAATTTTCTTAGGTGGTGTTTATAATTTCAAAGATTGTTACAATGTTGCCAACCCAAAAAAGCGGAATAAGACACTTTTCCAACTTTGTCACAACAATCGCACTCAAATTCCATATCTCAAACATAACAATAGGAAAATAAAAGCAGCATGCAAGAGAAAAATAACCGAACAATCTGTAACAATATCTTAAGCGTAACGTATACCGGGTATAATGTGAACGACAAAAAGACGGTAATGGTTGCGACAAGCGTCGCGCGTGATTTATGTCGTGTTGCGTTCTGTCGCGTTTTGTCGCGGGCGAGGAGCACTCAGTGACGTCACACACGACGTGGCAGACATCAATCATGTTGGAGGGGGGGGGGGGGTTCTTTTTGAGTGACTTGACCTAGTGCACTTTTGGGGGTTGTGATGTTTAAATATTCATTGGTTTTTGCTGTGTTTGAGTACCTTTAATAAGTACTAGCAAGTACGACACTGAATATAAATATTATGTGCATCGCAAAGGTTACTTCCGAGTAACCTTTGCACTGTAGCTAGGGTAAGCATACTTCTACCTACAGTTATTTCAGAACAGAAACGGTGTAATAAATCTCAATGTACAGGAAATAATTCAAGGTCCACTAAATCAAACTGAATCAAGTGAACACAACAGTGACAAGTTATAGTAATTCACCTGATGTTGTAGAGGAAATTACGAATCCTATACTATGACTTCTCGTTCACATTAACTTACAAAGTCAAAAGAATACATAGTTACGTGAACGAAGCCGCGGGCACAGCTAGTGTAAACATATAAAAAAAAACACAAACGTTTTCTAAAAACACTATAAAGTGAAAAATAACTTTAATTTTAGAAGTCAGTGTCGTTGGTTCCGCATTTTCATTTTTTGACACCGACTTAGAAAAAAAGAATTTACTAGCAAGATTAGAGGTACCCCAATAACTACTTTGTCAGAAATGAGGGTGTACGGTGGTATACTGAACACACCTGCGTACTTCATCTGCGTTTATAGGGTACAGACGTGATGTTATGTTGTGCGATTGCGTAAACAATGCATACATATGCGATAGCAGCAAAGTTCCATTGTCTCCGAAGCTCACACCTTTCTTTCAACTCCACATCTTTACGAAATTTAAATGGGACCATTTCGGGATAAACCTTTATCGAACAAAAATTAATTTTGAATATATGAAGGAGTTATGCCCGAACATTTAGAAAATAGAGATATCCGAATTGATAACCTCCTCCTTTTTGAAGTCGGTTAAAAAGTGAAACCTTTCTTTTCTTTCGTTTGCGCCCTTCAGTAAGCGTGAAGCAATGTAGTCGACTTGTGTATTATTGCCATTAGGTAATTGTCAGCAACATATTTTATCTATTTTAAGTACCATTTAGTGCCTGAATGATAAATCGCAAGCATTCAGGTACTAATGGCAGATAACAACATTGGCACAGGCTTCAGCATTCTACAAGTATTTGATTTTAAAGACTGTCTATAAGAAAATATAACTAAATGTAACCAGCGTTCGCAGGTTTATTTAATTACCAAAACTCCTTCAAAGAAATAATTAAATTAGGTAGCG